>JAFBJT010110607.1:0-93235 GCA_016785325.1 Chascanopsetta lugubris | reverse complement strand
TAGTTACAGTGTCAAAGCGATGATTACACACACATATATATATATATATATATATATATATATGTACATATATACACACACACATATGTATGACCTTTACATTTGTCTTTCATCTTCAGTGTTTTGCATGCACAAGACCACAGTGGCTGCACTGCACTGCACTACGCTGCAAGTATCAACAGCCCCCAGAGAGACGAGATAATTCCACTGATGGTTGAAGCCCTGCATCACACAGGTACACCCACACACACACACACACGCACGCACATGTGCGCACACACACACACGGACTCTCACTTATACATACACAGGAGGTTAGTGGAGAATAATACTATGACAAAACAAAAACAACATTGTTGTATGGAAATAAAGAAAACCACTGTCTGACACAGCTTCAAATACGTACATGGAAAAACTCCAACCTAAATTTCAACAAAACATATAATCAGCTTTGATATGGATTATGTTGTTGTTCGTTAATTCTCATGTTTAATAATTAGTATAATCTAATAGGATAAGAACAATTAGAACACAGTCAACAAAACTTTGGAAAACAAGTCTAGACAGCAGTTATGTGCCCTGATCTGACCACAATCACAAACCACATATTACCCTGGAAACATAGGAATAGATAAGTATAAAGGTTTGTATAACGTGAATAAACTTTACAATATCCAGTATAACATGGTCATATAATGTTTATTATAAGGGGCAGCAGTGGCTGAGGGGGTTAGAGGACTCCGATGAGAGAGTCGGGGCTTCGATTCCTGCCTCCCCCCATTCCGTACGCTGAAGTGTCCTTGGGCAAGACAAAATATAATCCTGTGCTAGAAATAGATGCACAGTATGTTTGAGTGACTGGGTGAATGTAAACTATACTGTAAAGTGCTTTAAGAGGTCTTCAGGACTTGATAAAGCTCTATATAAATACAGACCATTTACCATAAGGCCCAGCAGTGTGGACATATTCAACAACATGTACACCTGAAAATAGACAAATAAATAAAACATTGAATGCAGTACTTGCTAATTAATTAGACTTTAATATTGAGCCAAATACAAGCATCTTAATGAGTTTGTTCTCCAGTTAATTATCTGTATTATCACTTATTATATGTTCATGTTGTTAATTTGAATTCTGAAGGTTATAACACGCCCACTAGTCCTCATCTATTAATGATTGATTGATCAGTCACTTATGTCTCTGTGTGTTTAAAGCTAAGTCTGCATACATATGCACACGCCAGTAAATAGATCCTCACGACCCTCAGATACACGACCATTTGAAAGGAGCACACATTCAAAGGCAGGCTTGTGTGTGCGTGTGTGTGTGTGTGTGTGTGTGTGTGTGTGTGTGTGTTCAGAAGTTTTCAGACTTACATATAATCCTTTGTCTTGTGTAAGACAAGAACAAGGTGCACGGGTTTGGCTCTAGACTTGGACTAAAAGTTTGTCACGTTAGCGACCATTTCATCAGGAGAAAACAGTTTTTTCGATTTTCTGATGTCGATAAAAGCCAGGTTATTTATCTTAGATCATTTTCATTCCTCCTCAGCTGCTGCTCCTTTGTCACCCCTGCTCCTCGACAGATGCTCCTACCAGGACTGGGATTCAGAGTTTGAAGATCTGGACAAGTTGGAGATTGAGAGCCTTCATTCCAATCGGTCAACAGCAGCCTCCCCGACGATGACACACGCCCATCAACAATGTGTTCTGATGTACGGTCACACGGGGGTAAGTGAGGGATACACATCAGTTGTCTGTAAAAAGAAGTCCTTGGTGTTCTGATGAAAAATGATGAATTACAAAAATAAGAATTCCATGAGACACTTTTGATTTACCTGTGAATGAAACGTGTATACGTGTATTTTGTAATTCTGTGCCAGAGATTTTGCTCTTACTTACTTCACTTAAATACAATTTGACCAACAAACATGGAGCAACGAAGCGCTAAATCCTTCACTGAAACCTAACTAACAGGACTTAATGTGTCTGTCGTGTGTGTGTGTGTGTGTGTGTGTGTGTGTGTGTGTGTGTGTGTGTGTGTGTGTGTGAAAGAGAGCTCTCACTGTGTTGTCTGACAGCAAACCAGCAGGGCTGCTAGTCAGCAGAGAGGGAAGCGTGGGTGGTGCACAGGATAAAAAGAGTCTCCAGATACACACTGATCTGTAGTTTTTGTTATTTTGTGTTCAAACAACTCAAAACAAAGTTGCGCCAAATGCAGTAAGGTCAGTTGGTCCCCTTATCTGAATCATTTCTTAATCAATTTTTTTTTAAATGTATTTTTAATTCAGTCTCAGATGGCCAGAAAACATACTAGTGTCCTCATACTCTCCACCGCACCAGCTCCTGTTTTCACTCTCTCGGTGAAACGCCTATAGAGCTCTTGACTCCCTGCTCTGATTGGCCAGCTGGCCATGTATCTTTTTGATCGGTTAACTACGCCCAGCTAATATAGAAAGTGTCCCATCCATTATTGTATCAGATAACCACAATGACATCAACGTGGGCAAGTACAACAGATACAAAAATAACAGCCTCTTGAAAAGGGGCAATAATGTGGCATATTTGGATTTGAACTAAAAGAACCTTCTCCTTACACAGAACCCACATACTACCCTCTATGACAGGAACACGTGGAAAAAGTACAATGACTCCTTTAAATTAGAACACACCTCCTCAAAGCAAAGCTAAGCTGTACACAATGTTGAAGTCCTGCTACCTGAGAGCTTAAAAATGTCTACGCTCAAATGAAGCCTTCTGTACTTCCTCTGTTTTGGATCCACACAAAATTGTGGCCACTCATTTACCGCAACATCCTCACACGTTTGCATTTTTTCGTCAAAAATGAGGAGATTCTCGTTGAAAACAACATGCCTGATCTCTATCCATTTGAATGGCGATCCGTTTGTGTGTGTGTGCGCGAGCCTGTTTGTGCATGTGTGTACTGGTTGGGAATCGACCAGCCAACTGACAAATTGACAGAGGGGATAACACAACCACCATCGCGCAAGTTCTACTGGTTACTCACAAATTCAAATAAATAAAAAAGTTAATTGACGTGCATCGAGGGTCCGGGTTCTATGATATCAGTCTGAATAGACAGGAAAATAATTGATTTTTTTCTATCAAATGAAATAAGTGCATTATATGTTTCAATTTGGAAATGAATGACATATTTGTATTTCACTCACACATTTGTTTCTTGATTTTAAGAATATCATGGTCATATTTCTTGTCCGTATGAGAACTCATTCACCATTCTTTCACCATTTTAGTCAGTGTTTTAAAACCGGGACACACATAATTAACAAACTGCCCACTTTTGTTCGATCCAGGAGGTTGTGGATTCTCCAGGGTGCCCTCCTCTGTCTGACCATCACAAAGATCTTAGCCAAGGTAAAAAACGTACCTCCCCTGACTTTTGTGTGTGTGTGCGTGTGTGTGTGTGTGTGCGTGTAAACTATGTATAGTCTCCTTATGGTCAGCATAGTTCCAAATAGGCCATCAGATCAAGTCAGCGTGCGAAGGGAGGGGAGAGAAGGAGGCGTGACAGGATGGGAGGGGTCTCACGTGCACAATGCGTCCTCTCAGCTGAGCGTGCTCGTCTGTTAGCTCAGCCTCAGCAGCATGTGTGAGACACATAGAGGATAAAGTGTCCACGAACAGAAGGTCCAAGAGGGGGGGCAGCCTCAGATCCAGTCAGAATACACGTACGATCCAACTGTAGCTCTCTGGCTGAGCGCCTGGGCTGTAAATGAGAGCAGAGGGAAGCGAGGGACTCACAAACAGGTAATGCAGCTCTCTCTATAATGAGAATGTTGTATATGAAGATCGTATTTTTTTACAGAGCAGTCTATGAGAACCGTAGCTGCTGATAAGGTAGAGGTTTGCCATTGTGTGTGTGGATGTCCTCCACTAAAACTTTTTCAGAGAACTTGGAAAGTTGTTCCTGCCCAGCCAAGATACAAGAGTTTTGTATTAGTGTCCAAAGGGTTGACAGTGTTTAGGATTCAGTGACATCTAGTGGTGGCTTTGCAGATGAATACCCATCACCTCATCTTCCTCCTGTAAGCATGTAGGAGAACCGGTGGAAGCCTGTTTAGTTGGTCTGTTCCGGGTCTCTGTAAAAAATGATGGTGCAACATGAGATGACATACCTTTTGATGTTAATGTAGATGACTTATTGTAAGGATAATGAAAACATCAGTTTGGACTTTAAAGGTGCAGCGTGTGAGATTAGGTCAGTTTTTGTCACTTCTATCTATAGAAATAGATTTATCAAACAATTATATAGAGACATTTTTACAAATGCATAATCACCCCAATGTATGAAAACGCTATTTACATAACCCTAAAAGTAGCCCTTTAATGTATATTTACATCAGGAGCGGGTCCACCCAATGGGGTCCATCATGTTTTTACAACAGCCCAGAGTGGACGCACTTAACATTTTTTGAGCTTTAATGACAACCGCCGGCTACATGTTCAGAAGGGAGGGCTGAGATGATGGATACAAAATGCAACTTCACCCGTAGATGTTACCAAATCTTACACACTGCACCTTTAAGAGGGTCAGACATTGAAATACAAATGTCAGTATATTCTCCTCTTGCCAATAGAAAGGATGTCTTCTATATCTCACACACTGGCCCTTTAACACTGAGGTACAATGGAGTATAACCATGTGGGACTGTTTTCGCCCGCAGCAGATAAGGGGATCCCCCCGTGTTCCCAAAACAACATGGAAACTCTGAGGGACAACAGGCAAGCGTACACAGGAAGGGGAGGCAGGTGAGTCAGATGAAAGCTCTCTCTCTCTCTTTCACACACACACACACACACACATGTACACACACTCGGCTGCATTGAATACTCTTGTATACGCTTCACTCTCTCTCCGAGCTATTGTCAACAACTGCCGCCAACAATGGCACAGTGTGATCTCCTGTTACACTCTCAGACCTGAGTGCAAGCACCTGTCACCGTGTCCGGAGGACAACCGGTTCTACCCAAACAGGTTGGAGGAAGGGGGCTCCTGTGAATCAGCGCATTGTCTATTATGAGGACCGCTCACCGCTGAAACAGTTGGAAGAATCAAGGTCTTTGAGCAGGTCTCTCATTTCAGGGCAACAACCTGCATATTTAATGGGAAGTGATGGAAATTGGGAGTGTTGCATTTTGTACATGTTAGCAAAAGTCTAAAAAATATGTTTCTTTTTACTTGAAAGTTCTTTCACTGTCGACCCCCCCCCCCCCACCCCACTAACTGACGAACGCAGCGTAACCACAAAATCCCTGTGTTTGTCTCTGTCCTCTGCAGCAGAGGAGGTTTGTCTCTGCCGAGCCTCAACAACAGCAGACGCTGGGGACGTGCAGATCCTGCTCCCACATGTGGTTTGCTGGGTGCCAGGACCCCCTGCATCCCAGTTCCCCCCACACCGAGGTACATACCAGAGCTAAACTCATTACCTGGACATGGGTTAGCAGTGACGATCAATAGTTGACAGCCAAGTCATTACCCTGCTTGTCACTCTTACATCACAGTAGAACCATGTCCTTGTTTCTTGGCTTAAAGCCCACAATGACAATACATTACTTCTTAGTTCGATATCAAATTAAAAAAAACAACAACAGTGTGAACTCTTTTATGCTACTTAAAGACTGAAATACAGTATCATATGTCCTAGGTGCTATAGTGCAGTGACAATCACATTTACTGTCCTTCCATACATTTTTGTGCCAAAAGACTTTAAAATCTTGATCAAAATGATTCCTGAAACGTAACGCTGATACTTGCCCCTCATAGGCCGAGGACCAGAAGTGTGGTTGCTGCATGTCCGTCCTCCCCCATCCTCCTGTCTGTGGCTGAGTCCACCCAGCTCAGCCAGTCAGCCCCCGGAATCATGGAACCACTTTTGTGTTCCAACAGTGTGATGCAGGCCAGGGCACACATCCAGACCAGTAAGTATATATATGTATATATGCACCACCAGCAGTGTTTAAAACCTCAAATATGAGAAAATCATTGTTGACTTATACTTTTATTTGAAAGAAATTAACAAATGCACTTAGACAGAAAGACCACATGAACCGATATTTTAGTTCCCTGAATTTTCAAACAAACTATATTTTATATTGTGAACAAATTATGCTATTTTGGGATGAAAATTCATATGTGTCTAACAGCTGGACACTGATTAATTTGCTGATGTTGTTTCTTGCTTTTAAACAATCGTTTTTTAAATTACTTTTCAGGACTAGGATCTCACGAAGCTGTTAATGAACAAAAGGTGAGTTTACTCAAAAGAAATCTTTGTATCAACTTCATGCATTTTTGGTCAAAATTAGACTACAATTACCTGTTCACCTTGTCTTTTCACTACATTGTCACCGATGTTATTCCTCAAAGGGTCTCCTGTCAGCTCCGAACCTGAGAAAACCTAAGTTGGCACCGCTCAGCAGCCGACGCAAAGACAGTGCAGCTCTGCCAGCGCTGAAGCACCATGTTCCCCTGAAGCCCATCAGCCAGAGCCCCCTGTGCTCAAGGACCTGGCTGAGGAGAGAGTCAATGTTTCGAGACAACCCACATTCTGGACAGCTCATTACTACCAAGGGCGGCAGTGAGGAAAGCGGGTCCAGCAGCAGCCAGAGTTCAATCGATCTTGAGGATGATGAGAGGGACGTAGAGGAGCGATCGTCAGAGAACGGAAATCTAAAGTTCGATGAAGACGGGCTGTTACAGCATTCGAAGGATCTGCTCTTCTCTCGGGCTGATTTGGTTCCGGAGACAAGTCAGCATTTCAAAGTTCGGCCGAGAATCAGTCAGATTCCACCGATCCAAGGCTCAGCACATAACCTGGATGGAGAGCCTCACAATTCCACAGATGATCTTCTAAGCATTGAAAGGGGCATCAATTCTCAATTTGTAGGCAAAACAACAAATGGGAATTATGCAAAACAACCTGTGAGGAATCCTTCCTTTGGCAAATTGAACCATGCCAATTTAGGTAACACTATGGACCCAAGAAAAGACACTCTAAACAATGGAATGCTGATCACATCATGGCCTAGGGAGACAAACCATGCAGGTAGCACCACAGACAGTGATTGTACCCATGGGATTCTATTCAGTGTTAATGAAGACGAAGGTGATGCTGGTGCATCCTCTAATGGGATTCACAGTCATGAACTCAGGTGTGTGCAACAGACAGAAATGACATTGAAAGATGCACCCGATGAGGAAATCCATCCAATCCTTCAACATACTGACCATATCAGCACTGCTGTTAGAGGAAGTTCTCCAGCAGGTATAGATATGTATTCTCATACAGGTGAGAAGGATTTGGAAGGCTTCAATTCTGCCAACCAAAAGGAAACGGCAACCATCATCATTTGTAAACCTAGAGCAAAAAATCAAACTAAGCAGTCCTGTTATATTGGTGCTTCTAAAGAACCACACTTCATTCGTCCGAATAGGTCCAAAAGCTATCTGAAAGGTTCCCCACTTTCCATACAAGTCAAAGACAAAGCAAAGAAAAGTCCTGAGCTGATCAGCGGTGGAGAAGCTACAGTCAAAGCAAAATCAAAGTTAAACCCCGTGAAGTCTTCTCATCGTAGCACTGACACCCCGTCACCACGAAAGAAAATGATTGATCATTCACAGAGTAGAGGATCAAATCCAGACAAGACCAAGACCAGCAGAGCTCAGCCTCCAGGGAGGGAGCCGACGGGCGGTGGCCAGATTAGAAAACTCAATGTAACGAGGACAATGAGGTCTAAATCAGCTGGAGACCTCATCACCTACCAAGACATGTTTCAGCAGATACAGAGCGGAAACGCAGGGCCAGCTATCTATCAGATGTTTGCAGGACCTGTCTATGACAACTTGAGAGTTCCCAGTTCAGGTGAAAAAACCAAGGAAAGGCACGTGCAGTCTGCACCATTTAGGAAAATGCAACAGATCCAGAAAGTGAAACACAGGCCCTTGAGACAACCTCAGGGTAAGTTGAGGAAAAGCCCTGGGGAGATTATGGTGATTTCAACTAAAAGTAAACCAAGACTTGCATTCACCAGAGCAAAACCTCGCCTCTTGTCTGTATCAAGAAAAGATAAATCACCTAACCAAGAAATACAGTTGGTCGAGTCCAAGCAAGATGAGATTTGTCACAGTGGTGTCAAAGACAAAGTTGAAGATCGTGTGATATCGACCATAGAGGAGGTTCTTTCAAGATATGACTCTCAAACCTTAAAATCAGATGACAAAACACTGACTGTGCCAACAGCTCCATCACATGGTCATATTCTCACTCAGAGCAACCTGCATGTTCAAGAAATGGTTAATGGTCAATTGACAGGAAATCCGCAGCCCAACAACACATTGACATCGATTAGCAATTGCAGCCATAATGGTATGTCCCCCGTTTACAAGAGGTTTCTAGATGAAGTTGGAGATGGTCCGCTCACAGATGAACTGCTTCAATGTCTGGCTGAAGAGCTCATCTCACTGGATGAGAAGGATGCATCCACAAGCCCGTGTCCGGAAAACCTGGGATACAGCAACCGAGAGTCCGTCAGAGAGGATCAAGTGACAGTAAGAACCATGGTTCCCATTCTGACCCATATTGCACTGTGGCGTAGGAGAGAGTCTTAACACACAGATATAAATCTCAAAAATGATGGCTTTCAGTTATAGGACAAAATGTTTTCAGTCAACAGACTGGTTAAGCATTGAATGCACTTGCGATGCTTATAGAGGTTTCTGCAAATGGGGATCTGAAGGAGACAACCTTTCAGGGACAATACGTCATTGCGGCATTTTCTGTGGCTGTGAGGAAGAGCTCATGCGACAGTAGTGATCTTCATTTATTCCCAACGTTTAAGAACTGGTGTTTATGCTTCAAAAATAAGCAGAGGTGTGTTGGTTTATCTTGATGAAAAAACATAAACTTAAGCTTGTGTTTGCCACAAAGTTTATTTTCAGCCATCATCCAAAACTGCATGCTGACTTTTCTGAAGTAACCCGTTCAGTGGATGATGATCTTGAAGAAAGCTGAGAAGCAGCTTACACTTTACGGACTCAAGTGTCCATGAATCATGCCAATAATATAATTGTAATAATGCAGTCCCCTACATAGATCTAACTTCAGCCTAAAACACTCCCTTACTCTGTGTATTCATGCTTTTCTCAAGTTGAGTTTCGTCAACATGCAGACACTCATTACTACAGGTAAATTCAACAGACAGTCCGACTGTGCTCGGCTCTGGGTTGGCAGTCGATGACACCATCTCATGGACAAAGGGTGAAGTGCTCGGCCGAGGAGCTTATGGAACAGTAAGTGTGCTCATTACTCAATGCCACAAGGAGGTTGTGTTTTCATTAGTAAGATACACACATACACACACACACACACACACACACACACACACACGTATATATATATACTTTAGGACACAAAAAGTTAAAGGTGTGTAAGATTTGGTGAAATCTACAGGTAAAGTTGCATATTTTATATCTCCTCAACTTTGTCATTTGAGCATGTAGGAGAATCTATGGTAGCCATCAGTTGTCATTAAAAGTAAAAAGATGTTTAGTATGTCCAATCTGGGCTTCAGTAAAAAACATGACGGTCCCCTGATATAAGTATACATAAAAGAGCTAATTTTATGGTCATGTAAAAAGCAAGTCACACATTGTGGTGGTTCGCAAAAATGTAGTTTTTTTGTAGTTCTATTTCAATAGATGGAAGTGACAAAAGATTGACTGAAATCTTGCACACTGCACCTTTAAGACATTTGTGTTTGATAGTGTATTTCTTTGTTGTAACAACACTTCTTGGCAATACATCTTATACTGTTGGAAAGCCACTATTTTAAGGAGCATACATTTTAAGGGATGGTCTGCAGAGTATGTAAGCTGTGCTCAGGAAAAATGAGTCTTGCTGACTCGTTTCGAGCTGCTGGTACCCCCAGGGGCACCTAGTTGGCAGCAGCCTTATTTGGAGTAAAAGTGACGGCAGTATTTATCGAGGCTCACTCCAAATAATGGCGCAACTCGGTTTTGCAGAACACCAGCATGAAGTTGTCCTATTGCATGTATCCAGATCAGTCAAATGTGGCATGCCGGGTCTTGAAGCAGTGACCACTGTGGCGTGGCATACACTGACTGTCAGCACCCAGGGGTGCCAGAAGCTCAAAACAAGAGTCAAAAGCAGAGGCAGAAAAAGCTGTTTGGCATTGGCAGAGAAAGTCTGTCAAATTGTTCTTGGGCAGAACCCACACACTCAGCTCTGCTCATCTCACTAAACTGTGGCCCCAGTTAAAAATGAAATAAACAGTCTTTCCAACGGTATGAAATATATTGCCGAGAAGTATCGTTAATACCTGGAGCTGGCCCTCTATTTTGATTCTACAGTAGCCCAAAATGGACTTAATAAATGGAGTTTTAATCATTACTGCCAAAGGTTCCCCTGGACGTTGGATGAAAAGGTTGACTCTAACCCTATTCAACCGCTACATGTAACCTCACCGCTTTACGTCTTTAAGAAAAGAAAAATGATTCTTGGATCCATACACCTATTTGGATTAGCTTTGATATTTAAAGGTACAGCATGGAGGATTTAACATGGCAAGACAAACAGGCTGATGTCTTTTGCACATAAATACATTTATGTAAGTGCTGTGGCCTAACTGAAAGAACACTTTATGTGTCAGATTGTTAGGTTATCTGGCGAGTCTCCTAAAAATAAACACATCCTTGATTCCTACAGTATAAATACCTATAATAGTGCCTCTTCCTTACCAGGTGTACTGTGGCCTGACCAGCCAGGGCAAGCTGATAGCGGTGAAGCAGGTCAGTCTGGACACCTCCGACCCCGAAGTAGCGAAAAAGGAGTACAGTCGCCTGCAACGGGAGGTGGATCTACTCAAGGCCCTTCGACACATTAACATTGTGGGCTTCTTGGGGACCTCTCTGGATCATCATGTGGTTTCTATCTTTATGGAGTACATCCCAGGAGGATCCATCGCCAGCATTCTCCACAGGTCTGTTTAAATCAATACAATTATCATCACATGCTGCCTTGCAGAATCTGTCAAATGTTAAACGCAAAACTTCAAGAATGCATCAAGAGCTTGATTTTCAATGCATCTCGTCTCCTTCACTGACCTCAGGTTTGGTCCCCTGCCGGAGCGAGTCCTGGCCCTGTACACCCATCAGATCCTGGAGGGGGTGGCCTTCCTTCACCTGAACCGGGTGATTCATCGGGACCTGAAGGGAAACAATGTCATGCTGATGCCCACTGGTGTCATCAAGCTCATAGACTTTGGGTGTGCACGACGTCTCAGCTGTGTAGGCCACACTTCAAGTAACAGTGGCGACCTGCTCAAGTCTGTCCATGGCACTCCTTACTGGATGGCCCCCGAGGTAGAGGCAGGGTTTTTTTGTGTGGTCTCTGAAGCTTCTTTGGACTCTTTGCTGGATTTACAATCAATGTTTAAACTTTGTGTCGTCTCCCACCAGGTTATCAATGAAACCGGATATGGCAGGAAGTCAGATATTTGGAGTGTGGGTTGCACTGTGTTTGAGATGGCCACAGGGAAACCACCGCTGGCACACATGGACAAGATGGCTGCCTTGTTCTACATTGGAGCTAAAAGGGGGCTGATGCCTACCTTAGAGGAGGGCTTCTCAGACAATGCCAAGGATTTTGTAAAAATCTGCTTAACAAGGTGAAACATTTATTCCTCTCTTGTTGAATTATGTACTTTTGGGTTCAGGTTGCAAGGTTAAAGTGAAACCATTTGGTTTTATCTCATTGAGTTCCTCTCAATATGCCTTGGTAAACTATCATGAGCATAAGTCTTTAGTGTGAAACAGAAATAACTTCAGTCCTTAATGTTTATATTTATGGATGTTTGCAGGAGAGCAAAGGTCACGGGTTTGTATCCCACTCTGCTGAAGTGTCATTGATACCCCAAATGGCCTTATGAATACTTGTTGAAATACCCTGTGACCCAGATTACTGGATAAATGAAAATGACATTTGGAGAAGCTTCCTTGATTTTCACTTGTTTTCTCTCAAATCCAGTGACCAGAGAATACGGCCATCTGCAGACCAGCTCCTGGAGCATCCATTCATCCTCAAAAATGAGACTGGAGTGAACCCTTGGGAAACACAGAAGATGGGCTGCTGTGGTCACTCACTGGGACCTTGTGGTTAACAAGGAGTTAATCTAGAATAATCCAAAACCTTAGTATTGTTTTGTGTAAAGGGCCTACCTACCACCTAGCTACTGTTTGGGAACATCAGGCACACTACATATCCCATGACATTGTTATAGCAAGGTGAATTTTATGTGGAACTTCAAAAGTCGCACTTTAAAACTTTAACTGTCGACTCTGAAATCAAAACATTTCATTATAGATGTCAGCTATTTTCTAAGGCAATCTTTTGACTGTGCGAATTTATATCAAAATATCCACATTTTGTATTTATACATTCTCTGTTGAAAATATTTAGGATCTTAGAAACTAGTATTGCAATATTTTATACATACGGTGTTCAGAATGTTTACTACCAACTCTAAATTTTCACTGATGGATTTTAGCGAATTTATGAATTATTGAGCTTATGAGACAGACCATAGACAAGAACCGTTCATAACCGATGTCTACAGTTTAGGCATGTCTCTTTTCATTAAAATGCACACTTGTTTTTTGCAGTCTAGCAACATAGGTATAAAATGTGTAATAAAATGAGAGCAACAAGCTTTTACACTGTCCGGATAACAACAAATCTTGAGTTTATTTGTAATACTGAATGAAGATGAAAAAAAGGATGAATAGAGTAGCTTATGGTCTTTTGTCCACAATGTTATTGTTCTGTGGCCAACTGTGTCTAATGAAGGTACAAACAATCCCGCCCCAGGCTCGTTAGGTATTTTGCACACTAGTAAATGAGTAAACCATTCTGAAACACAGGGGAAAGGATCATGTCAAAATCTTAGAACAACAGAGGCTGGGTTCTGAAATTGATGTTACAATGTCTCTAGACAGGTATGTGTTTGTAAAATCTTAAACAGACGGGATGAGGAAATAAAATTCTGCATTGCAGACACTTGGATTTGAGCTCACTTGCATATGGCCAATTAATCACTGAACTGACAACTGTTGCTGGAATGGAAAGAACCAGGCATTTTCTTTTGTTCCCTCACTGATCGAAAGAGTAAACAGCTGATTGAATTATATATATATGACCCTTTTATACACTGACATCTTAAGAGCTACAGCTTCATTTAATGAAATCATGTCTGATGCACTTCAAAATAAAAAAGATTATGTAAACTTGAAAAAAAAAAGTACTTCTATAGTTTTATCTTTTTTTCTTTTAGAGGAAAAACCTTTGGCATCTAGCTTAAGGTCTACTTAGATACCCAAAAAACAAATTTTGGTACAAGCAGAATCACTCTGACGTGATTAAATGTTGAATGTGCCTGTGTTGCTGGGGGCAACTGACATTTCCTGATGGAACAGCACAGCGCAGCACCCTCTATAGGAAAGCTGTACACACCGCTGGAATGCCATCATCCATCTGATGATGCCCAAGCGGTAAATCAACAAAATAGGTCTTTACAGATATAATTATCTTGTCATACTTAGAAGCAGCTCCAAACCTGAGTAGTCATGGTATAACGTCTTTTTCTTTAAACATACAAAAACGTATGTACATTTATCTCCATTTCCTGTAAACAGTAAATGCTCTCCTTTTAAAATCCCTTTGATGATTGAAACATGCAAGTCATACACACAGTCCTTAAGTACAAAAAAAAATCAAGACAAGAAAGTAATTGAGGAGATGAACTTTACACCTAAAAAGCATCCATCAACAGTACTAAATGGAATGCCAGCAAACAAAAGTTGAACTCCTCTAATTGGCCACTGGCTTCCTCCATACAACAGCAGAAATGTGATTCCATCAAGTGACTTCAAGTTGTTGCAACACTTTTGTTTCTTTTTAAATGAAGAGAGCTTGTGATGGAAAAGCAAACTCAACTGTTCACTACTCAAATTGCACATTCCTAGACCCACTTGAGGAGGAAAGCGAAGCAGCAAATTCAACAGACAAACATACACAAGGACCAAGCATTTCGGCCCAGCGATGTGACAGAAAGGAAGCATATTGTAATCTTTCTCTTCTCTAAAGAATTGAGAATTTGAACAATAATTTTCATGGTGATAAGATATTTCTGCCTTTCAGTAAAGGGCTCGTTATCAGATAGTTATTTCTCTAGGGCACTTGTCAAGGAGGTGGGCATAGTCATCAAAGTCTCAATCAGTTTGATTCCATTTCCATGAGGTCATCATAGCTCCAGAATGGTTGACTCAGTGTCTCTGCTCTCCCACTTCATGTGGTGATTCACTTGGAGCGTAGTGCTGAGATGTCCGCAGCCCACCTGGGTGTGACAGGGTGGAAGGAGGGGAAACAAGAGTAAAGAGGGCAGGAAAGGAAGGGAGGTTAGCAAGAGCGCTCCAACCCAGGCGAGACACATTGTACTTGATGAGAGCAGTAAAGGGGAGAAAGAGGGGAAGAAAAACATTTAGTACCTGCAGCACCAGCTCCACTCTTGGAGATTTTGCTCACTTTGGAGAAAGGAGTGGAAGTTGAGGAGGAAGGGTGGTGATTGTGGCCAACCTCTGCGTGTGCCCTCTTACGTAATGTAGATCCAGGTGGAGCAAGCGTCACTGTACCCTCCATGCCGACCAGTCCCGCAGTGCCCCGCAGAAAGCTCACCGCACCACTTGGGCCCTCTGGGCCTCCTCGCCCATTGCCACTGTGCATGTGAGGATGACTGTGCTTGTGATGGCGATGGAGGTTATGCTCCCCACCACGATGTTTTTCCTTACTCACCAATGGGCTGGAATGTTTAGTTTTGTTGTTGGCAGCCATGCCTTCATCAGATGAGCTGTGGCACTCTGAGGATGAGACTTTGATCTTCATCTTAAGCTCATCTTTGCTGGGTTGTCCACTTTTATCCAGCTGGGAGCTGCCGCCTGCTCCAGGCACAGTCAGGCGGACTTTCAACTGACCTTTGTCCCGTTTGTCATTGTGATGACGCTTGTCTTGCCCTGAAGATGAGGAAGAAGGGACTTTCATTTTCATTGGAGAGGCAGTAGAGCTGCCGGCACCACTGTGGGATGTTTGATGGGGCTGTGAATGTTTGCCATGTTCTACTTGGCTCATAGATGATGGTGCATAGGTAGAAAAGGAGGAAGACGACATTTCTCCTCTGACATCAGAATCCAATACTCTTCCATGCTGCTCCTGCCGACGCTTCAACCCCGAGACGGACAGCTCTGCAGAAAGTTTCTCCCGATATTTGTCTAGAGACAGTTTCTGAGTTGGAGGAAACTGAGGTGGAGGATACCTCGACTGTGGTGCTGGCTGATGTTTACCCACTCCGGCCCCACCAGCTCCTTTTTGTTCTTGTTTGACAAGGTTTAAGTCAGCTGTTTTATCAGTCCTGTATATGGGTGGATGCTGAAGCAAAGAGGAGGACGTGGTCTGCAAAGACAATGTTTGCTCTTGGATGCTGATGGGTTCTTGTTTTATGCAGGTGGAGGGGTATCCTGTTTGGTTCTGTTTTTCCTGGGGCCACTCTCTGTGACTTGCAGGATTATAAGTGCCAGCCATGGTGTCCAGAGACAAGGGTGCACCTTTCAACTGGCCAGACAAGGATATGGAGAAGGCATCATCAGCTTTGGAAAAAGTTGGGTAGGAGTCGCCACCAGAAAGTATGGCATCGTCATGGAGCATGGAAGGCCCAGCAAAAGCGTTGTCCAACAATTGCGTGCTCTCAGTCTTGGGCTTTTTGGCAGCCTGTGTTGCCTAAAGACCAGAGAGAGATGTCTGATATGCGATTTCACAGACTTTCAGAGACAGTGACACATATAATCAATATGGTAGGATTTTTCACATGACCACTGGATGAAAAGACTACATCAATCGTAATCAAAATTGTACCTACCCTCCAGTTTCGTATTCTCTTTAACCGACTTGGAGTCTTCTCCAGAATCTGCAGGAACTCATGGGTCAACTCTTTGAAAGCAAGAGACAAAGCAAACCATAAATTTCGGCTCCAGTATTTACACTTGGAATTTCCATATAGAAAACTTAGATATGATAAATACAGGTGTACAGCATGGTATGACAAATTAAGTGCTGCAAGTTTTATGTAGTCTTTAAAAGTTACATTAATTTTCTCTCACCATCTAGAAGTTCAAGAGTGACAGAGTCGTCCACATACGCCCACCAATGTTTCCCATCAGTGGAAACTGGGATTTCCCAGTTTGACCACTTGCACGCCAGATGGATGCACACGCAGGCGATCACTGTGGGCTTGTACTGGAGGCAGAATGTGGTGAGGTGGAGGCTGTGGTGTCAGTGATGGTATGTGCAAGTGAGGAGTGTATGTAGGCAAGAAGGAATATTCCACATATATGAAGGTGCATGTATGGGAGTGAGTTATTTCCCGTTAGGTGAGGTCATGGTTGGTCCAACATGTAGAGAAAAGAGGGGGAAAACACAAGAGGGAGCAGACAGCTTTAGTTTTCTGGAGTAAATCCCTGTAAAAGTTAAGAATTTGTTTTTATACATGGCAGAGAAGATGTGTAATACTGCTGATGATATGTGACAGAGCATAACTGAGTAATCAAGAAAAAAATGGAATAGTATAACATCCCAATGATTTTGTTTTAAAGGAGTCATATTATGGTACTCTGCACTCATTCGCCTAACTAAGCTTTATATGACCTGCTGTCATCAAATGCTTAGGATAAGCTGTAATAACTGCCCTCACTGGCCGGTTTGGGTACTTTCCAGAAATCACTCCGTTCTGAGGGGGAGTGTATTCAAGCTGCTTCCTTAGCGGTCAGTTATCCCCTTCCCTCCCCCAAGTCTGCTCGACCAATGGTCATGCTCAGTGTAAGATGATGCTGACTCATGTGATGCTCGAATGTAGCCGAAATGGCTACATGCGACTCAGTCATGTAGTCCGGTTGTACCGACATACATAAACATACTCATATGTTGAATTACAATACAATCACAGTGCTGTGTGTGTAATAAATATTGTATAATAATTATCATTTAAATGAACACTCATTTCATCATCCTTGATGAAAGAGGTAAAGGAACTGTGGCACAGCGACTTTATCTGGCTTCATTTTGTTGAGTCCCGTTGTAAAGCAGAGTAAAGGACTCTTGGTAGTGCACAGCACCCGAATTGAGAGACGGCAACAGATTGAAGAAGCAGTTCAGCCCCAAATATTTATCACAAACTCGTAAATACTTTGATAGATTGAGTTTGCAGCGGGGGCGGAACCCTCTGCAGGCTTATGTGGGTGGTAACTATCAAGGATGTCATAACAAGTTTTGTCCTAGTTCTAACCCATTTTCAAGCAGAGACCTTTCCCTGGTCTGTTTCTTTCTCTCAAAATAACAAGCCATTGACTTTCTTCATTTTTATCAGCTTTTGGGAATCAACAAAGACACATCTTTGACAGGAGTTACTGTAAAAAGAGTGATTTTTCATAATAAGACTCCTTTAAGGATTTTATTTTTTTGAATTCTTCAGACCGAACTAAAGCAAGGGGGATGAATGGAGTCACTACAACCCTCTGTGTTTTTGTGACACTATGTTGAAAGCCTTATTCCAACAGGGGTGCATGGTTTCAGGGTATTGTACTATGTTAAATATCAAACTCAACAAACTACTTGAGGTTGAAAACCCTGTTAAATGACTGTTGGACAACTCCAAGCAGCAGAATAACAAAAAAACGTAAAACAGCATTAAGCATAATTACAAAGTATAACAAATGTAGATTTACATCTACAATGACAAGTAGAATATTTGCTACAATCCAGTTTTGGAGTTTTGTCAAAAACATTAAAACACAAACAAGCTGCTGCAGCTTCTATTTGCTCCAACGTATATAAAACACCAAATGTTTTGGGGCTTTGCTTCCATTGAGAATGAACGTTTTTCACAATCATTCAAGACAATCTAGTGATAAACATGATAGTTCAAGCTTCAATTAAAGAATCTCAAGTATTTTTTACAGGACAGGATCGCCACAATTTATGAATGCAGCATTTTAAAACTGTTAAAGCTGGATGGTAACCTTGTGTAACAAGACAAGTACATGGAGTCAGAGCTAACAGATAATGCTGGCCTTATATAGATCTATGCATTTGATCCAAACATCCTTTTAATAAGGATGGCATTGTTAAAGACAGCACTGATCATTTTGTCAATACATATGATTTCACTCTTAGGTCTGGGTATTAGAAGAAACCAATCAGTGAGATAGTAGGTTAAATCGACTGAGTAAGAGAGACAATACAAAGTATGTAAAGACTATAAATATGGCCTATGAATTTAATCGAATGCATACATTAACTACTATGTGATGCTAAAGTCAAATGTGGTGACAATTTCTTCCATAATTGGCAGACAGAAATGTTGGCAAATGTCAAAGCTGGAAAAATAATTTCTTCTTAGTTTTGTAGGGGATTGCAAACAATTCTATTGTTAATCGCACCAACTCCTGAACCCATTTTTTGCCCATTTATTTTCTGTTGAGGAGGTGCAATTCAATTTTCATGGTTGAGAGAGAACAGCGCACCAGAAAAATTACTGTGGGACAGAGATGCTGAATTCCAGTTCACAAAACTTGTATCCAGAAAAGTACCCAACTCAACTATAATGGGCCAAAACCTCTACCCAACATTTGCCATCATCACCCAGACACTGTCATCTCTTTTAAAAATGGCTAAGACCAACATTTTTTTAATTAATACTAATTCCTCCACAACAATGTCTGCTCCAAATAAAACTAAAACAAAAAGGACCATATTTTTTCAACGATATGACAAGAACAGTAACAACCAAATGCATAGTATCTGTGTCAAGAGATGCTATTTACTATATGCATTTGCTGGATGCATATTTATCAAGTCCTAAATGGTTCACTTTTTGGGTTGATTTCTTGTCACACCTTTCACAGAGGCTACATAAGTAAGAACAACTGTAAGAGAGATAAATTACAGGCACATACTCTAAATGTAGAAAAATATCTGTAAAAATAAAACATTTTCATGAATATGGATAAGAAAAAGAAAAATTTAAAAATGAATTTGAGGTACTTACCAGAAGGACCTCTACGAGAAATGTTTACATCGTGAAATCTTTAGCTGCTATTCAGGCTACCAAAGTGTCTTTCTCTTTTAGAATTATGCACTTTTTCGCAACCGAACAAACATGTGGGCTTCAAGCGCACCACTACACTTCACATCTTGCATTCAACCCATCTGTGCCAACACATGGTCCCTTGTACAATACACCGCACTGCAACCAGGGCCGGAAACGCTACAAGCCATCCCGTCCCCCTTCCTGTGAACGAGGGAGGGGAACTGAGGGGCAAAGGCAAGCGTCCCAACAACCACCAGCGCAAGTAGGGCCCGTTGGACACTGAAAGGGTACCCTGCATTACAGGAAGCTATGGTGTGCAGTCAAAGTGCAGCAAAGGAGGGGCAGGATAACAACCTGTTGGTAGCCATGAAATAGGAAGTCTGAGCCAGATCCTTGCTTGCTGTTAAAGACAAGGGGGGGGAAAGAGAGAGACAGCCAGGGGGAAAAATAATTAGAATTTCTCCAGGACCAGGCATTATATTATCATTAGGACAGTAAACTCGTGACAATTTTCTAAACACAACATTGATTAGGCCAAGACCAAGATGAAAACAATGCTGCTGCAAAATTTTGTCATCTCCAAGATCTCTTAGTAAACATTTGCAATTAAAAGCATAATGATTATAAAGATTTAATTACTTTGCACTTATTATATATAATTCCAATTTTTCCAAAACAGAATTATAATATCACTCCAAGCTAATTCAATTTGGACAACATATAGGTTAAAACTTTGTTAAACAATGTGACAAAGTTCAAGGCACTAATTCATTCAGTTTACATTTGATTTTGATTATTTGGCCTCAGGTTGAGAATTGACGTCATTGATGAATCCCTACATATAATATAGTAAATTCAAACTTTGACATGGCCCAATCAAGTATCTACATGTTGTTGTTTATGAGTTAAGTCAAAGAATTAATTCAAAGGTCATCACAAGAATAAGGAGTGTGGTCATGTAACCATTAAATCAGCAAGGTTTTCTCCCCCCTCCCCACCCATATTTGAGGTGGGACAAACAAGACCACAGGGCACAAAGAGCAAAGAAGGAAGCCTCTACCTCGCACTAGCTGGGAACATTTCACCACATCAGTGTGTGGGTGATCAATAGTAATTTCAAAGCCTGGAACAAAATACATGACAGGTGAGATCAACACAAGCATAGTTGGGAGGTGACATGTCATTTCTAGTGGATGTTTAATAGTATTTCAATTTAGTTAATGAGCAGCTATGTGTAACACGATTGGTGGAAACCAATGGTCAGAAAAAGTGTTATCAACAATCTAGTGTAGGATCTAGTGTAATTAATAGGTGCAAAACAAATAAATGTAACTATGAATAAAATCGAATCCACAAAGCTTACAACTGTTGCCAGCAATAAGAGTATGACATGTCACCTTTACATGATTCTTTGAGAAAACAAATTTGACAGGGCACCCATTCAGTAGCTTATAAAGATATTGTACATTTCAAGCAGCAAAGAAAATCAACAGTTTTCAACAACACTTCTCCCCCACTAATAACAATAAAGAAATGACAATACTTAAGTTAAACAAAAGTGCTCTCTCTCGCTCAAGTCATCCACTCCAGTCACCACTACTTACCCAGAGTCTGCAGCACTATGGACTCAAGTATCACCAGCTCTTGAGCTTGCTGGAGGTATGCCTAAAGTTTGATAGACAGTCATTACAACACAATTGTAATGAGTCTATTAATCTACCCCACTAACATCTGATTTCAAATGACCAGAACTCCAAACAGATACCCCTTTTCCACCAAACTGGTTCCAGTGCTCGTTCAATGCTGGTAATAGTGACGTGCTTAGTGGGCTCAACTCCCACACCTCGTAAGAACCCGTTTGTTTCCACTGGCAAGAAACCAAGTCAGTCACGTCATTACCTCATAGATTCATCACGTTGGTTAAATTAGTTTTGTTAGATTCTAGATTGCCACTTGCACTGTGCTCCAGCTCCGTCCTCTGTTCCCCGTTGTGCTTTATACACCTTATTAGTTTGTTAATAATCTGGTCGACTGTTGCAGCATCCAGCTGGAGACCATTGCTCCCGGTAACCACCGCTGCATCATTACAGGACAGCGATGGTTTCACTGGATGCAGCCCACTGCTACTCCAGCTCCATCCTCTGTTCCCTGTAATACGTTATACGTAGGTCTTGGTAGTTTATTAATTAACTGGTTGACTGTCCTGGCGCATCCAGTGAGAGATAGCCGCAGCTTTTGGTGATCAGACCGTTCAGAGTGATAAAACCCAGTAACAGACGTTTCCCGCTGGATATACTGGAACACCGATTTTTAAGCAGCTTCCGTGAATCTATTTTGGACTTTGGAGGATGATTGGTTAGGGACCCTTTTTGAGAGGCAGAGCTGGTGCTCAGGCGGTGGAAACACAAAGAACCTGTGCCAAGTCAGACAATGGCCCAGAACTAGCA
This sequence comes from Chascanopsetta lugubris, assembly GCA_016785325.1. NCBI lineage: Eukaryota > Metazoa > Chordata > Actinopteri > Pleuronectiformes > Bothidae > Chascanopsetta > Chascanopsetta lugubris. Next base: position 71,537 of record JAFBJT010110607.1, on the reverse strand, counting down.
CAGGAACCAGTTTGGTGGAAAGGGGGCAAGAGAGGCTTGTTATCACAATTAATTGTATGGCTTACCAGAAGTGAGTGTTTGTTACACTCTCACAACAAACCAGAGGAGTAAACAGACCCTTTAAAAAGTGTGAGAATATGTCAAAGCCAATTATAACCGAGGAAGGAGGAACTATGACCACTGAGCGAAATTCAAACACTGATGTGGACAAGGGAAAAAAAGGAGACAACTTTCAACCATACATAAAGAGGGGCCCCAACTTACGTTACTTTTGGTGTCTAGAGGTGGTTCTTGGGGGTTTAGGCAAGCATGTGCAACTTTGATGACATGTTCCAGTTTCCGGGGTTGCTCCTCCACTTTCGCAGCCAAGAACAAGGTGGTTGGAGAAATGATCTGTGTTAAAAGCATGAACACTTTTAGATCCACAGACTAACTGCTTTATTCATGTTATTTCAATTGGAGTAGGTTATGGAGCAGGACACTTACATTTCTATGGAATTTGGTGAATGAGTGGTGCATATAAAATCTATGCATGTAAACTATGGCTGTATTTATTGTTAATTGGGAGCTGGTGGGAGAGTTAAGGAGAACGGTGGAAAGTGGTTGATGAAAGGATTTTTGGAACGTGCCACATTACTAAGCCAAGAAACAAATCTTGCAGGCTTTATCTACTGAGAGGTTCAGGACCATGATACGTTAGCAGCTAAGTCAATAATAATTTAGCTAGATGCCTGCAAAGCAAATGCTACCACGGAACAAAATTAAGCGGGTGAAAAAAAGACACACCTTGTTCTCAGTGGTTGAGCCGGGGGCGCATTTAATACATTAACCTTTATGGGGCTGAGGTGGCTAACCGTGTTTTTAAGATTTAAGTGGGTTGTTACAGATGCAAATGCTAAAGGCCTTTCAGTCCACCCTCTGCTAACTAGCTAACATGCTGTGTAGCTCTTGAGCTAAACAATAAATTAAGACGCGGAGGTAACCCCTTTAGACATCTTAATAAAATAAGAATCACATAAAATGTAAAAGCAATATACATAAATATCAAATACCTCAAAACTTCCTTCAGTATCTGAGTTTTAAAATGAGCTGATGCTAACAGGCCCGCCCCGGCAGCTAAAGCCATGTCCGCCTACGGTTTGGTAAAGGTGGATAAGTTTGTTTACAAAGGATACACGTTGAGTCTCTGGCCCATATCTTGGATCAGATTCGCAGCTTGCTGTCGGTAAGAGAGCTCCCGATCCGGTTCCACTCCAAATCGGCGGGACGGCGTGCTCTCCAGTTGCTCCCGAGTGAAAAACCATTTCGACGAAGATCCCCGGCACGCCGCCATTGCTCTCAGACGTTCACCCGTGCAGTGGGCATCAACAACGGACGTGACGCATCAGTCAGCTCTTCTTCGATGGTAAGGCCACGGTTCACAGTTATGTCCTAGGTACGGTAGCGTTTTGCATTCATTAAGTACATTTTCTTTTGAATAGTATTTCGTCATTACAAGATCCGCATCTCTTTTATCGTCATTACGAGACCTGATCTCGTAATTGCGGAATCCGTATCTCATAACTACGGGCTACGGATCTCGAAATTATTAGATCTTTCCTCGTAATTACGAGATGCGCATCTCATATCCCGTGGGTTTAACTGCTCCTCCATGACGAGAGCGATACCCGGGGGGTCAGACTGGGGTTTCCTTCAAAATAGTCCGAGCGACGGATGCCTGCGCAGTGTTTACATGATAAAATCAATGTCGTTCTCATTTTCAATAACTATCAATATTTCCCAGGTTCCCAGTTGAAGCCTTTGTTAACTTGAAGTGCTTTCTGGCAACAATTGGACGTCGTAAATGTCGTAATCACCACCGTAAACCGCAACTGTAAAAAAACAAAACAACCTACAAGTTTTTCATGATTGTATCAAGCAATTCGAAGAGAATATTCATATTTTCATGGGCATTAAATGTTCTATATTTTACAGAAATATCTTATTCATAATTAGTTTGATTTCATTCCTATTTAAACGATAATTAATATTTTTGAGATATTATGTCGTACTAAAATATGACTTGATATGACTCTGGGAAATATTTATGTTCATCAAAAATTGGAACGCATGGATATTAGTATGCAAACACTGCACAGGCTCTGTCTCTGGGACTATTTAGGACACATGTAAAACTTGTGGCCCGTGGGCCAAATGTGGCCCACAAAATCATTTTATGTGGCCCACAGAGCTTAAAGGCATATGATTGTCTAAAAATAGATGTCTAAGGCTCATGAACTCAAGTGAATTACATATGCCACCTTTGATGTGTAGCAATATATTCAGTGTGTTACAGTGCGTTATCATTTTCACATGTATGTAAATGCATATATTTGTAACATGAATAATAGATATTCATGTATGAAGACAGTTTTTATTTTTTTACAATCTTCTACGTAGTAATTATATTGAGTCCCACAATTAAAACTGGCTCCTTGAGAGCGACCATACTGCTGATGTAGCCCTCGATGAAAACACTCCTGATTTCGGAGGAAAGCCCAGTCTTACGTCCTGCAAGTCGTTCTCTTCATGGAGCACTCAAACCAACGGGATGTGAGATCCGTGTCCCATAGTTACGAGAACAGATCGCATAATTATAAGATACGGATCTCTCAATTATGAGATCTTTTTTTTTTATTACTTAGTGCAATATACTTCCATGGTATTTCTCTATTCATAATCTTTTTATTTCCAGTCTATATATGCCACCTTTGATGTGTAGCAATATATTCAGTGTGTTACAGTGCGTTATCATTTTCACATGTATGTAAATGCATATATTTGTAACATGAATAATAGATATTCATGTATGAAGACAGTTTTTATTTTTTTACAATCTTCTACGTAGTAATTATATTGAGTCCCACAATTAAAACTGGCTCCTTGAGAGCGACCATACTGCTGATGTAGCCCTCGGTGAAAACACTCCTGATTTCGGAGGAAAGCCCAGTCTGACGTCCTGCAAGTCGTTCTCTTCATGGAGCACTCAAACCAACGGGATGTGAGATCCGTGTCCCATAGTTACGAGAACAAATCGCATAATTATAAGATACGGATCTCTCATTTAAAAAAAAAAATTACTTAGTGCAATACACTTCCATGGTATTTCTCTATTCATAATCTTTTTATTTCCGGTCTATATTTTATCTCATAATTACGAGATCATATTTGAAAAAAAAAATATTTTCACCAAGTAAATGCAATATGCTTCCAAAAATTCTGGTCTCTATTTGATATAGACCGGAGATATCCGTATCTCATATTTACAAGATAAGGATCTCTTAATTATGAAATAATATTCAAAATTCATCTATATGTTGTAGTTGAGTACCTTCTTCACAGGGTAAAGTATAATCAGTTTTGAAAATAATAGCAGAAAAGTGAAATGTGAAAAGAGCAAGCTCAAAACCAAAATGAAGTAAGAGCAAAGCCAACAATCTTAACTCCACTCACATTCACTGTAGGTCACATGTGTCAAATTCGTGGCCTGCGGACCAAATCTGACCCCCCACATCATTTTATGTGGCCTGTGAGAACTTGAAGGTGCAGTGTGTAAAATTTGGTGACATCTCTTGGTGAAGTTGCATGTTGTATCCATCACCTCACCCTCACCCTTCTGAACATGCAGGAGAACCTGTGGTAGACATCAGTTGTCATTAAAACTCAAAAGATGATTAGTATGTCCACTTTTACTTGTGTAAAAACATGGTGGCCCCCATAGAGAGGACCCCCCCCCCATGTAAATTGACATTAATTGGCTCATTTTAGGGTTATTGAAAAAATATAATATATAGGTGATTATAAAATTATGGAAATGCCAGTATGTAATTGTTTTGTTATATTCGTAGAAGTGACAAAATAACCAAAATATTACACACTGCACCTTTAAAGATGAATGATTGTCTAAAAATGAAATTCTGAAACATATATTGACCAGTGTGCTTACAGGTCTGAGCATTCATATTACGATTACTTAGAGCTAAGTGCTTGTATACATTTTTACATGTATGCAAATGCATAGACAATATTTGTAACTTGTAAATATTAGTATGTAGACAGGTATATTCTAATATGTTATGGAGTAATGACATGTACTCCTACAATAACAACCGGCCCTTTGAGAGCAACCATAATGCTGATGTGGCCCTCAGTGCAAATGAGTTTGAAAACCCTGCTGTGGGGTCACCAAATTCACCTTACATATCAATTCAAGACCATTGTTTTACTTTTGCTCCCAGATGTCCTGTTATTTTATGTTGAGTTCAAACAATTGAAATTCACAAACAATTAACAGAAACATAATGTGAATTCATGACAGTAAACCACACGGTTTCTCAGATGGGGATCTTCGGAATATGCACTCTGAATGCACAATCACTGGGTGTAGCAGATGTAGTTCATTTATGTTTGTCACTCAAACTGCTCTCGTTTCAGTCCCAGAAAGTCAAATGCATTTCCAGCAAGAAGTTTATCCTGTGATACAAAAGGAAGAACAGTGGTTCAAACAATTGGAAACACTCAATTAAGCTTTTAAAACCAAAGAAATATAATTTATTCTATTGAAAGATTAAATGATTTCAGGCATTAATTTATTAACCTATCTGCAGTGTCCAGGCGAATAGTTTTACCTTGAGTGATTCATCAAACTCATCCATGGATTCAATCAGTGATCCCGGCTGCAATTCTCCGAGGGGAAATGGATAATCTGTTCCAAGCATCACTTTGTCCTGAAAAAAAGAAGCACGTGTGAACTTCTCTAGTGTTGCGTTGGCTATTTTCTGTCCAAGTGTATCCTCCACGTTGCAATATGCATAAAATTATTGCAAATCATTGCGTGATTTCATGTGTCACTCTTCCTCACATTTCCCTGTGAATCATGGTGCTACAGAAGTATAACCAAGGATGTGTTCAAGCTCCCCATTCGAGACTGAATAAATGAATGGAAGCTCACTTTTCCGATGATATCGATGAGCAGCTTCAGGGCAGTGGGGTCGTGAACCAGTGAGTCTGTGTAAAAAGACCCGAGGTATCTCCGTGGACTGATTTGGTTGTCAACTGCACACAGGTCAGGGCGGACTGTGTGGCCATGTTCGATTCTGCCAATGGTGAACGGAAAAGATCCACCTGCAACCACAATATAGTACAAAATAAAGATCTAATGTCAAACCGCTAGTCCTTATATTTTTGTGTTGCTGTTTTAATTCACTACTTTAGACACTGTTAGATCTCTGTACCTCCATGAGCAAAGCAGACTTTTAGCTTGGGAAACCTCTCAAAGACGCCTCCAAATATCATAGAGCAAATGGCCATGGTTGTCTCTGAGGGCATTCCTATGTGATGGGTAAGAAGACAAAATTAATCAGCTATTTTCACATTTCAACTAAATATCTTGATAGCGTAAGACAGGGTTAGTAGAATTAAAAAATGCGTTGTATTTGTTCCTATTTGCAATAAAACAAATAAGGATCATATGAATAATCTATTATCTCTGTAGTGACTAAAACCAGAGATATATGGTAAGATTTGGCAAATTTCTGTCACTTCTAAAAATATCACAATACAATTACATACGGACATTCTCGTGATTTTTTAAAACCACCTAAATGTTTTAGTTTTTCCCATTACCCTTAAATTGGCCCATTCATATATATTTACATGAGGAGGGAGTCCTCTCTACGTGGTTCTGCCTTATTTTACAGTAGCCCAGAGTGGACACAATTAAACACCCTCTGAGTTATAACAACTGGGGCCAAACATAGGTTCACCCGCATGCTCAGTGGGGTAAGAGTGAGGCGATGGATACAACATGCAATTTCACCACCTTTACATGCTTGTGCATACAGTTAAGATTTGAACCGTTATTGATTATCAACCACTGCTCCTCCTCCTTCTCGCTTACCCACGAGCCAGGGCAGCCAATACTTAGCCATCCTCCCATCTGTCTGCATGTCCCATGGGTGAACAAATATTGAACAGTCCAGCTCCTCAGCGGCCTGTGGGGAGGGCATACAGCAAGATCACAATTGCGCCATGACTCAGAGCTTGACCTGTGAATACAAAGATAACCGCAATGATCCATGAGTCCAACCCGTGAATTGTAACCATAAGCACATTCACAACTACCAGCGCTGCTAAATCATGTCTCACAGCATAGAAGGGATCGAGTTCAGAGGCGTTCAGGTCCCAGTTGTTGATGTGAGAGCCAATCTGCACCCCAGGGAAGCCGAGCTCCTTCACACAGCGCGTCATCTCCTGCACAGCCAAGTCAGGAGCTTGCATGGGCAGAGTTCCCAGGCCCACAAACCTCTTGGGGTTACTGCGCACAGTCTGCGCCAAATCGTCATTTAATATGACGCAGAGATCCTGTGTATCTTGAGGTTTGGCCTGGAATCCAAAAGTAGAATTAGCGTGGCCTCGGAGGCTGACATACATTTGAATCAAACATGCCTCGTCTCAGTGTTGGTGTCAGTGTTGACAGGCGTATAAAGTTACGCCGGATCAAGTGGCATATTGCGGGGGGGGGGCGTGGCATATCATAGCGTTGTGGCCTTCATTGTCCCTTCCCTGTCTAGGCATGTAGGAAAATGATAACCCTTAGTTCGTATGGTTATTAAAACTCAGAGGGGATTTAGAAAAAAATGTCAATGTTACAATATGACAGCCTCCGTTGTGATATGTGACACATTCATGGGTACTGAAAACCACAGTTTGTGTTCAAGACCCTGTTCAACAGCACAAAATGTACATGATATGATCATTTTATCCGCAATCGATCTCTTTTATCAAAACCTCACACCCACAATCTTTCACTCTCTACAATTCAAAGCCTGTTAAATGTTTTACACTGTGTGTGGACTCACCCAATAACTGAACATCACAGGAACAGTAGAAAGGGCTTGAACAGTCACACCTGATCATCAGGAAGGAGAAACATCATTTTATCTGTCAGACAAGTTTCAGCAGTTGTTGACGACTTTCTAATCTGTGTACATACCATGTTGGTCCATGTCTCGTACACGTGCATTTGCATCCCAGCAGTTTTCTTGAATCACACGGAACAGCTTCCCATCCTTCATCATCTTTGCTTCACCCTGGAACACAAACCCACGTCTGACTTCCGTTAACATAATCCCTCTCTCCATAGTATCAGTCTGGACATTCTGGTAGATGCACTCTCCTTGATTTGATCATTTTTCAAAATTTTAACCTCAATAAAACTGCATTCAACTTTGAGATGTTTAGATTTGTCTTTTTCTAGAATCCAGCGTACAACCACATGAGGGCAGCAGATCAGCTCATACAGCTGATGACTGCATGAAGTTGTCCACAACCCAGAACATCTGCCGGAGTGTTCTGTGCTGAGTTGCAATGCAGCTTTTTGTTTGAAGTGGATCCCTGTGCTGATGCAGAGGCACCATGCTGAGTTCTGCAGCTGCTCACACTGGCTGGACCAGCCTGACAGATCTATAGGATGGGTGTGTGTTTCCATGTCTGTGTGTGTGTGTGTGTGTGTGTGTGTGTGCGCGTGTGTGTGTGTTTGTTTGTACCAGAGGGGCAGGGGGGCTGCTGCTGCTGTGTGCCCAGCATTGCAGAGCACTTGAGCCTTTGACCTGTCTGTGTGCACGTATGTACATATGTATGTATGTACTGACTTACCTTGCAGTGGTGGTGAAGCTGGATGAAACCGCCATATCCATACCTCTGAAACAACATGCAAGACTTGTTTAATTGTGCATTTTTGACACTTTGCATACTAAATAGCAGCCATCGTGCATTAGAATGCATATTGGGTGTATTCATTTTGGAGGAGTGATCTTTATTCAATCAAGAGCATGGTTTGAGATCCCTCCTTTGCAGTACAACAGCCTCTACAGATTGTGTTATTTCCTCTTTAATCACGGTCCTGGAGGATCCCCTCTGTAGCTGCTGACTCTTTCACGTACAGATGCTGCCACAAATGATCTATGAGAGCGTCACCGCCCTTTACTGGATGTGCTGCTCTCATAGACCTTTTTCCACAAGAGCCCAAACACTGTGAAGTTTAGGAAATATAAAGATGTGGACAGAGTATGAGCTTTTCAGCCTTTTCAAAGTTAGTTTCTAATTTCCAGAGGGAACCTGCCTGAGGGATTAATAATGTTCTAGCTGCCAATAAATCTATCTGTCTATCTATCTATCTATCTATCTATCGATCTATCCGAGTTATTGTTTTATCTTTCAGGAAGTCTGATACTGCATTATTTTAACCATCTTAAAAATATGATCAGTTTTATGAGATCTTCATATATAGATGACATAGACCAGGAATTCCTTTGAGAAAAGCATCAGTCCTGGATTTTACAGCTGTGAATGTGGTTAATACTTCACCATTGTGTTGACTCATTGCCTCTCAACCCAGAAATATAAATAATGTTTCACATTATAAGTCTTTCACAAGTTAAGTCTGTATAGACCTACATAGTGTGCATGTTTTGTAAGTGACTGATGTCTTGTTCTGCTAATCATTCAATATGTTATGAATAGCCTATACAACTTACTAAAAGATAATCTGTGTAATATCAAAATGTAAACCATGCATGACTTTCAATACTTGTATTTGTCCATCCTCCAAATAATATACCATTTATAATTAATACTCTAGAGGCATTAAAGCCATTACATTTTCTCATAGCTGCCCTGTTCCTGAAATGACACATCACTGATTCCTGACTCTGTATCATATATTCACACTATTACTGTTTTTTCAGGCTCCACACAGAAATATAATGATTTAATGTCTGTATAGGAGTAACATTGCATAATAGTACATGTTACCTATAGGACACTATATTATTATTGTAAATATCAGATGTAAGTATAGATTTCCAAAAGTAATATTTAGATAAACATGCATACATATGGGACAGACATACTGTATATGTTACTATACTAAAGTCTACAACATATGCTGTAGTTTTTGGTAAAGGTTTGATAATGTATGCAAAAATCTAAAACTTACATTTAAAGAAAGAAGGAAAGAAAGACAGAAAGACTTGCAGACTGTGATGTTTTCTGTCTGCTGCCCAGCAGTAAATGTAGAGAATCATTAGCTCGAGCCAGGCCTTCAGAGTGACAGAGACGTACGAGCAGGATCAGACAGAGCAAGGCCGCTGCCATCTACGGATTAAAGTTTAACCATCCACAGAGAACACTGACTTATGTGAGACATTAACGTCCTCACTGTCACTCCAGCCCGGAAATGTCGATTTGCCCTGTATTTAATAGCACCAACTCCAACAAGTCGCTCTCCCCAACACAAGAACTGATACAGCGGTGAGTTCTTCCATGGCAGTGAACCAAACAAAATTAGATCCAGTCTTTAAACTATGGTCTGTCGAGGCTCACGGTTTTAGCTGGTAAACAAAACTCTGATCCTGCGTACGTTAGTGCCTACCTGCTTCAAATCAGGCCAGTCCTTTGGTAAAATGTGATTGTGAATATCAACCTTCATCCTGGTGATAACCCACAGAGAAGCTGGACAGGTCCACTGCAGGAGGATTGTTGGAGAAAATGTGCATGGACCCAGCAAACCAAACTCCTTTGCCCTCAGTTGTAACCAGTAACCGGCAGGTGAATGCCTGCCGGGACACCCACGTCATGTATTACATAATCTTTCAAACAAGCAGAGGCTGACTGAGCTGCTTGATGCAGGAACTCATCTGAACTGACGATGGCCCATGTCTTAGACCACACTGTTTACTCACCAGTCACAGGTACACACATTAACCTACTTTAAGCACCACTTTGCACTTTGCAGCATTGTGCTGAGTCAGCTCATACTTTATTCACTTGACTCAGGTATGGGTGTCTTTGTTTTTGAATTGACGAAGGTCTCCTATTTTGGAAAGATGGGTCCCACTGAAGACTGGATACAAAAATGCACATTTTGTATGATTAATTGTATTATCACTTTGTTGTCTTGGCTGATGAGAACCCACGTTCAAGGTGTCCAAGCTGTCATCTAATAAAACAAACGACTAGCTTACTAGCATCCATCACCTTTGTAGAAATCAATGTAAAATTGTGGTGGATGCATCAGAAGAACTGGAAGTGCATTGAGCTTTGAGCCCTGTAATGGCCAAACTAAGGTACTGCAGATTCTGATGAGGTCACATGATGCCATGTGAACCATGAGCTTACAATGGGAAAGAAACATGTCCAAATCAGAGAGCATTTTTTCGGAGGCTCATCAACTACCCAGTGTGAACTAAACATCATGCCGGCGGGAGGCTTCATCAGTGCATCCTGAATGAACCCGTAGTAATTAGAATAATAATAACAGCAAAAACAAATAATAATAAAATAAACAGTAATGATTCTCAGAAAAGTTTTGCAACCGAGGATACTGGTTATAATAAACTAATTCGACACAACGACGACAACAAGCAGGTTTACATCTTGTACTTTAGAGAGAAGACTTTATTGTCACTCTGGATTTACAAGTGTGTTAAACACGTGTGCTGATGAATTAAAATAAGCATTTGAATAGAGGGGGAAGAAAACAAAAAGAATGATGATGTATATAATTCACTCTGTGAATAAAGTAGCACTTTGCACATGTGCTGATAAAAACTCAGGTACAACGTGTATGTGCCTCCTGCTAACATCATACAGAAACGCTAGGAATCGAGTAAATCATCAGAGTGTTGAATAAACAAACCTGTGTTGCTTGGGTCTCCTTCATCTCTCCGGGCCAGGGCCGGCTCTACCCAATGTGGCTCTACCCAATGTGGCGCCTTAGGCGGGACTTTATATGGCGCCAATATACAATATAATTATATTGAAGGTGACCCCCCCCCCCCCCCTTTTTATGGGGGGCCCCCCCCCCCCCCCCCCCCCCTTGTGGCGCCCCCTGGATGCAATAGCACCCTTAGCCTCTGCCTATATTGCCTAATGGGCGAGCCGGCCCTGCTCCTGGCGCAGCTCTGTAGCTTCTTCGTGGTCTCAGGCCCTCACCACCGGCTTCTCTACCGGTAGCTCGGCATAGCGTAGCAGCTAGCGTTAGCCGCGTGGCTAACTGAACGTATCTTAGCAATCACACCACGATAAACATAAAAAAAATGAACGCAGATGCTGCAATGCTGGGATGATCACTAGTAGAGTGTAGATTAGTGTTTACAGACGTTAGAGACATTGTTGGTATACTAATATAAAAGAACTCCTGTCTTCTCAGTGGCTGCTTCAGGCTGTTGAAGCCCTGGGGCCACCGTAGATCTGTTGACACTCGGAAAAGGAGGGGCTGAGCACTTGCAGTTTGTTGTAATACTTAAGCTTCACCACCAGATGGCACTAAAATTCTCACACTTCACCTTTAACGGGCTCATTCAGGGGTAATAGAAAAAAAATACATATTTAGGTGACTATCAATTCAGAAAATGTCAATATGTAATTGTTTTGTAATCTTTTTTAGAAGTGACAGAAATGGCTGAAATCTTACAAACTGCACCTTTAAAATGAAGGACTGACATATTTGTGAGCAGAATCAATGGATTGACAATCTGGGGATGTGTCGTGTGTTTTTGTGCTGGCACTCGCTTTCGCTCCCTGATGTAACGAGGCAAAGTCACTGAGAAGCAGGAAACAATTAGTGTGTGTGTCCTCCAAACACACATAACGACAGTATATGATGAATATGATATAAAAGTCATTATGTGACAACATTAGACAACCACATCACCCTTACCTCCACCTAAATCTTACAGAAACCAAAACTAATCCGTGTTGAATCGGTCAAATTCGGAAGTAGGTATGCTGTGCATGCGTGCGTGCGTGCGTGCGTGTGTGCGTGTGTGTGTGTGCGTGTGTGTGTGTGTGTGTGTGTGGAGCCGCAGAATGAAATCGGGGGGGGGGGGGGGGGGGGGGGGGGGGGGGGTGTAAACTTGGAGGGACCGCCTGCAAACCTCCTCCACCTCACATCTCTTTATCTCCGCAGTTCATCTCGTCGCCGCATCAAACCGTAACACAGCGCGGGCTCGTTTCCAGGAGCCCGACCGCACGGCTCTCTCACTCACCGGCGGGTGGACTTGTGTTTGTTTTGCGTTTCTCGCCGATGCCACGGACACCGACCCTCGTGTAACGAGGCAAAGTCACTGAGAAGCAGGAAACAATTAGTGTGTGTGTCCTCCAAACACACATAACGACAGTATATGATGAATATGATATAAAAGTCATTATGTGACAACATTAGACAACCACATCACCCTTACCTCCACCTAAATCTTACAGAAACCAAAACTAATCCGTGTCGAATCGGTCAAATTCGGAAGTAGGTATGCTGTGCGTGCGTGCGTGCGTGCGTGCGTGCGTGTGTGTGTGTGTGTGTGTGTGTGTGTGTGTGTGTGTGGGGGGGGGGGGGGGGGCCCGCAAACCCCCTCCACCTCACATCTCTTTATCTCCGCAGTTCATCTCGTCGCCGCATCAAACCGTAACACAGCGCGGGCTCGTTTCCAGGAGCCCGACCGCACGGCTCTCTCACTCACCGGCGGGTGGACTTGTGTTTGTTTTGCGTTTCTCGCCGATGCCACTGACACCGACCCTCGGCGCCCCATCCTCCGTCTCCGCCGGCGCCTCTCCTCCTCCTCTTCCTCCTCCTCCTCCTCCTCCTCCACCTCCTCCTCCACCACCTCCTCCTCCCCGGCGCCGCTAAACTCCCCGCCGGTGCGGCTTCGCAGGGCAGGACGCGCCGGGTGGCTGCGGCTCCCCGTGCAGCAGAGTGACGCCCATTGTTTGATCGTTTGTTTGGATTCCAGTCATCTCAAAACAACAACAACAACAACAACACCCGTCTCTGCACTTTGAGCGTGGAAACAACTGCAACAATGACGGAGCCCCAAGAGTCCTACTCCATCCCGGAGCCCACCGTGGTGGACGGCACGGTGCGGAACGGCCAGTGCGTGCCGGAGGGCTTCACCCACAACTGCCAGCACCCCAACGGCAACCAGCAGATAGCCGGGCAGGAGCCCCTCGCCACGGGGCAGGAGATGAAGATCACAGACAGTGTGGAGGGAGAAGGTACTCGATACGCCTTTGCTTTATCCATGGTTTTGAACAACTCCTGTATGTGATGGGTGGAGGATGGATAGTAGACGGATGGATGGAGAAGTGATTGCCTACTTTTTTTTCTTTTCTTTTTTTTTTTTAAAGCCCTGCGAGATATTTTTAGACCCATCTTTCTTGAATTATTTATGATAGTCCTACATCAGCAGGATCAGAGTGGAGACAATGCTGAATCCCGGGCTGTTCAATTGTTCCTCTCATCCATCCCTTCATCCATCCTTCCTTTGCTCCTTTTTTTGACTTATATTCTCCCCAGGGATTTAAAACCCTGCAGTCCTTCAACCACCCAGGTCTGCTTCAAGTCTAAATTCCACTATCAATGGCGTGCGACACTTCAAGCGCAAATTCATATTTACTCATAACCACATGTTTGTTTTCTTCTCCAACACAATCCCACTAATCATTTGATACACGTAAAACAATCACAGCATTTCTGAGTGGATCCATATGGCGATAAGAGGCCAGCTATGCTGATTGTGTTGTTTCATAAATCCACTCTTTGTTTACCGGGTCTGATTTCAGTGGATGAGTGAATAAACCTTCACTGTTGTTACTTCTATCTGTAAATAGGAATTATATACTGACATTTTTTACTAATCATTATCATCAAGTATATCACCTCGATGCTTGACTTGCTTTTTGCACAACTCTTAAATGAGTCCTTGTGTATGTGTATTCACCTGAGGAACGGGTCCTCTCTTACAGTAGCCCAGAGTGGACATACTAAACATCTTTTGAGATTCGATGAAAACTGTGGGCTAACATAAGTCCTCCTGCATGATCAGGGGGGTGAGGGTGAGGTGATGGATACAACACACAACTTCATCAGCAGATGTCACTAAATTTGACACACTGCACCTTTAAATCAAACCACAATCTACCAATAATGTTACTAATTTAGCCCAGTCTGTCATGAGAGAACACAAAGGATGATTCTATTCAGCTTTGTGTTGGCTGCTGGTGAGCTGATTGTATTTACACAATCTCTTTGAGCTGGAGTCCAAATACATCTGCTTGCCCAAGGAAAGAAGAACACGAAGACCCCCCCCCCCCCACACACACACACACACACACCCTCCCCCCATTCAGCGGCTCTAAGCTATCCTAAAGGAGCAATCCAGTCGTTCAGTTTATGTTTAAACAAATCTGAATTATCTAGTTGCTAAGCATTTTATAGTTACATCTCATAAACATGTTCTTTCTTGGGTAATTATACAAGTTCCCATATTCAGGTGATTATACTCTCATAAAATCATTCCTGAGATTAATCCTTACTCAATTTCAGAAAAAAAGCCTCACATTCATGCACAACTGAACTTTAAATTGAGTAACTAATATAGATTGAAGTTATCGATTCTTTTTATTTTTTTTAGATATAAGTACATAAAGCAGTCTCAGGTGCATCACAGTTGGTTCAGTACTTTCACAGTTTTTAGGCCCTGTACTGCAAAACACAATGGCTGTCAAACTCCAGTCGGGCGGTGGGTCTACCTCACCATCACCATGAGCTGGTCTAAAGCCTGGTATTGGCCATCCCAGGCGTAAGAATACCAATTGTGGGAGCGAATGAATTTTTGATACACATTAATAGCAGGGGGCGGCAGTGGATCAGCGGATAGAGCCGTCGCCTTTGGAAACAAAGGTCACCGGCTCGAATCACACTGGGGCCCTGCTGCAGTGTCACAGGCCCCGACACTGACACACTGAAAATGACCTTATGTGCACTGGTGGAGATACCCCATGCCCCAGAATACTGGATAAGCAGCCGGAGATGACATGACATGACATAAATAGCAGACATCTCATTTTCCCAGTGACTCTTATTGTTTGAATCAGAACTGCACAATCAGTGCTGTGCACTTTAGGCTCAGTCACGAAAAAAAACAAATATCTGTCTCTTCTCAGCTATAACACAACTCCTCTCGATGAGGTGTGATAGAATGTTGCCGCTGACGTTGACGGTGTAATATCCCTGGCTTTGTTTGCTGATGCCAAGTGGGATGTTGTAAATAAATGTTATGAGTGTAGGGTCATAAATGCTTCACGAGTAGGCGTCAGGGGCAGAACTTTTCTTTGGAAGTCAAGGTCACAATGCATGGACACGGGCAGGCACACACATCATGTGCACTGGCACACACATCATGTGCACTGGCATCCACATCATGTGCACATATTTCAACACAATGTACTGTAGTGTCCCCCCCCCCCCATATAGATTGTATATAATGGTACTGTGAGAAACCATTGTGTACTCCTCTTATCGAGAGACTTACCCTAAATACTTTTCATCCTCCATGCTAAAGTGATGCTTGATCTTGAGCAGCCTGTTATAAAGAAGGAAATATCGATTCTTCTCAGTTCCCACTCCTCACATGAGTATTACAGTCAGTCATGTGTGTCTACGTGATACACACACGCAAATATATGTGAGTATGCATCACAGGGAGCGCCACGAGGAGATGTGGACCACATATTCTTTGTTGATCCTCCAGCCTCGGGTCATGTGAGCAAAGTGATTTAACCACACTGTCTCACTTCCTCCCTCTGCCACGCACACACACACACACACACACACACACACACACACACACACACACACACACACACACACACGTGGAGACCTTCCTCAAAAGTCAACTTTATTGTCACTTCAGCCACATGTACATATGACATAAACAGAAATGAAATGCTGTTGCTCACTGATTCCCCCATCTAAACATGCGGTAGAAGTAGAGTAGACACTCAGCCATCATGTTACTGTGTACTCCATGGTCATTTGATACAGTGCTTACAAGATGATTCAAAGCACGTAGTATTACAGAGGTATGGCAGTTACATGTACCATAGTCGTAAGCGCCTAAAATATTCCCAATAGTAATTACCAATTTGTGACGTTGTTCACTTTTGAAATGTTTTATGATAGTCAGAACCGATGAACTGTACAGGCTTATTATTAAGTGGCGAATAAATGCAAGTATTCAGGGTATCAGTCACTCAGTACATTACATTAAATGCTGGTGTACTGTGTGAACAGGCAGAATTTGTTGGTGAGGCCTAAGATTTTGGGGCTGGACGACTCCAAGTGTTCATTTAGTTTGATCATTTATGTTTGGAGGTGTAACACATTGACCAAAACGCATCAAGTTTGATCTCCAATCACATGCAGATCACTTTTAACAGAGATAAGCAAACACGTTGTCTGGACCCGAAACACCTTCACCATGTGTGCGTTTTGTGTGGAGAAACATTTCAAAAGAAACAAGACAAACTGTGTGCGGCAAATAAGAGAGTGGCCCAGTTTTCCACTGTTCACACCAAATAATATGGACTATTACCTTCACAGGCGAATGCCTGAGAATGGCAGATGCATTTTGAGGATGCCACAGTTCGTCTAAACTGGGTTGGAAAAGTAGAACGTATGCTTATATCCACATAGATCTACTTCTATAATTTTCAGAACGTGACGATGAGCTCATGAACTACTGTAAAACATATCATCAGTAAAACAATTGGTTATTTTTGCATAAACAGTAAACTGCAGCTGTAACTGGCTAGACTGACTGGTTAAAGAATTACAGAATGAGCCCTTTATATTGCTACAAAATGATTCTTTCATTCATCACAAATACAGTGGATGATTCATTCACACTCCTGCCAACAAAACACAGGCAAGAATGCTGTGATGTTACAATTTTACCAGGAACAGAAAACCAACATGTTTTCGTTTAACTTGAGTATATTTGTATCTACCAATTAATTATATTTGTTCTGTCTAATCACAGGCTGACCTGAACGTTGTCTTCAGTTTTGTGTCGTGACTGCAAGGCCAACCAAATCACAATTACTGAAATTACATTTTAATTTCTGTAGATAATTTGATCATAGAGGCTAAACAGCCTGTGTAGTTTATATCATCTTATGGTCGCAGATGTTTTTATTGCTCCCCTCTTACCTCATCTCACTAATCTGTGGAAATGTTTTATTCTTAAAGAAGAAAATACGAAATAATTGAGATTTTTCGGACAATATTTCATATGTAAAACATTTAAAATTCATATCTCATTATCCAAAGGTTACATCTGCCGCAGGGCACATCTGCACTCTGTTCCTTCCTCTTCATTTTCACACAAAACAGCAGAGGCGCGAGGGCTTTAACTGAGGGCTTTAAACTATACTTGTACAACATATTTATATTCAATATATAATAACAATGTTTTGGTGCTCTATTCATAAAAAGGAATTAGATGCATTCTACATTTGTTTATTATTATTATTATTATTATTATTATTATTGTTGTTGTTGTTATATCTAAATTATGTTTCAATTTAATTTATGTCATTTCATTGTATTTTATGGGGGGTATAGTGAAAACAGTGTAGTTTGTTTTTGACTTTGAAAAGTTTTCCATTTGATTATTCTGGGACCAACTGTGTCACCAGTGGAGTCCTGTGAGGCACAGCATGGCGGGCAGTCATATGACTTTATCAGCATTTAATCAGCAGTTGTTCCAAGAAGTGATGTGTCGGTCGCGAACTTTGAAGTGAATGGCAGGAGCCGGTTCCCCGTTGGGAGCCAATTGGGAGCTGATTCGTTTTTTCTAGTCTTTTTTTCTGTTAAAACCAGATGTGATTGGTCTGATTAAATTACATTTTATACACATGTTTCTCTCATCCCATTGGTGGGTCAGTGGAAGATACCTGGGTTCAGGTACCAACTAGAATTGCACATTTATGTTGAAGGTGATTTTTTTTTTCCTGTCTGAGTTGTGGTGTCGGCGCGCAGGCGAAGGGGAGGAGTTACACACACAGACACAGCACAGCTATGCGCTAGAAAGGGTAAAGAAAGTGAATTAAACGGAGTAAAGTCTGGACACATTGGAATGTGCTTGATAGTGCAAAGGTAGAGTGTAAATTGTGAATTGTAGCGACATCTGTCTCAGAGAGAATCTTCTTCAAAACAGGGCAGATCATTCAGAACAGAAAGGAGGAACGGGATCAATCCCTCAAAGCTGAGACACTTGGTTTTATTTGAATAACAATCTTCACTAAAGACACAAGTGTTGTGTTGTTTGACTGTAAATACATAGAAATGTACATGCAGAGATTTGACCTCGTTGTCTATTTAGATGGGTCTTTGTTTTTGTATTTTATAATATATTATTATAATATAATATCGTTTTTGTAGCAATTAAATGAGGATTCAGATAAGGCCATTTCAATGATAAACATTTGATATAATGTATGTTTTTACATTAGTAATTCATTTTACACAATTCACATCATTTGGTAAAAAGTTTATGCAACAAAAAAATCTGAGGAGCCAATTGGGAGCCAAAAGAACCGGTTCTCTGAAACGAGCCGAAATTCCCATCACTAGTTTTTAGTTCCTAGAAAGACTCCCTCTCCATGACGCACTCAGAGAGGGAAAGTTCCCCAAAGCATACGTGCAAGAAATATCTCTAGCCAAAGAAATCCATATGTTTTTTTTGGATTAGATTTGTTTGTGTACAGATATGTTAATCTTTTGATTTGCAGTTTGTTATCCAAATACTGATTTGCATCTGAATGAATTATTTGTATTGCCTCAAATCTCAGATATCTTCTCCTATATTTAAAAAGGAACTATTATGCCCATTTTTCAGGGCTTATTTTTAGTCTGGAAACCCCTGTCTATTTTTTATATAAGCCCATACAGCTCTGTCCACCTGGCATCATTGAAACACATCAAAAACAGTTACAGTCTATTATTATAATCTAGTTTTCAATTCAAATGAGAGTATTCAGGAGTACTCCTTTTATTCATTCTCCTAAGTTTTGCTCCACTAAATTCCTCGATATACCTAGAATTTCGTATTAGTAGATGGTTTACATGTACATGTTTCATGTCTACTTTGTGCTTTGTGGCACAGGTGCATTGAGAAGTAGCCTCAAAATTGTGTGTGTTGTCTAAAAAATATACATATACATCTATACCACATATTCTAATATATATATATAATGCAAATAGAAGTAGGGGTGTAACCAGGGGTGGAGCAGTGATTAAATGTGGGGTGTTCCAGTCTAGTTTGGCTGTTTCCTTCTCCAATATTAATGCTAAATTTTTAATATGAACATATACTCGGGACTTGCCATCCAGTTTCCAGATTTTCTCCTCAGACATCCATTCTTATCATACACAACATTCAAAGGACTTTCATTTTCCATCTTGTCAACACACTTTGAAAATACAGAGGAACATCACCATGGAACAATTGACCTGTATCATTAAAATAATATCTACACTGGCTTTGTTCAAAAACTGAAAACATCTTTCAATTAGTATGTCAGAAAAAACTAAAGTAAACTAAAAATAAAATAACATCACCCCTTACAAAATGAATGATGGCTGAAAATCTCAAACCATTAACACAGAATTGAATTGACGAAAATTGCCCACATTACCTAACCAAAAAACCCAGACGTGTTGCCTTTTCATGCAGTGTAAGGGTGGCTGAGGTGCGCTCCATTTTTGTATGCTGGTGCAGTGCGAGGGTGGGCAAACAGGTTTACCTTTGGAAAATGTGGGGGGGGGGGAATAAAATCATCTTACAGTAAAAGTGGGGGTGTCGAAACTCCCCCATCCCCCCTGGGTGCAACGCCCATGGGTGTAACGATACACTAATCTAACGATACGTTACGATACACAATCACGATAACGACATTTAGCAGCGAAAGAGAATGACATAACGACACACACCTGCCTCTTATGGAGGCTGCCATTTTGAGTTCAATGTAAGTCAATGGAACTTTCAGACTTACCACTAGATGTAGCACAAAAAAAAATCACACACTGTCCCTTTAACGATATTGAATGAGGAACAATTAATTAATTAATTAATTTTATTTGAAAGATACAAAATATTAAACAAAGTGTGCCTTTGCCCTATTGTTCCTTTTAGTTACACTTTATAAATGTTTTGACTTGTAAAGGGCAAGTCAGGCCAACATTTTGAATGAACGTAACACAAACACGGTTCACAAACTGAACTAAAAGTAAGCATCCCAGGTCTGTATCATATGTGTCCTCAGTTTCCTTACAAGTCAAATTGTTCTGAGGAGTGGAGATGTGGTGCAGAGAGCAGACCACTGGCTCAGAGCGCCCTCTTGTGTTAAAAGAAATCACTACGCTGAAAAAGAGAATATGTGTTTTAATTAGCCAATGAAATAAGTGCTTGCTTGTATGACCAGACAAGTGTGACCTCTCAGCTTTCGCTATGCAGTTTTTCATCTCAGCGACACGTATCGTCAGGTTTTGTAACGCGACATATCGTTACACACCTAAATAGAAGTCAAAAATATTCATCTTGTGTGAAAAAGGTTTGGCGCACATGCGAAAGAGTTATTCATCTTGTGTTCATAAAAGAGTTATCTTTTGAGTTTGTATCTTGTGTGCATGGGATACAAATACAAAAATCTTTGTGGGACCGTGGGTCCTCTCCAAGAGCTATAGATGCATTGTGCATGTATATAAAATCAATTATCTGAAGATGCACAAGTTGACAAATCTGGAAACAGCGCATGACAATATTGCACAAGTACTGAAGTGCACCACGTGGTCTTGACTCAGTGTCAGTGGAGTGTAGCCTCCGGATTTAGCATCCTGGGAGCCAAAAGACATTTTAAAATACATATGTAAAGTATATTTGGTCTTGGACATTTGAAGATATTATATAGATTGCAAATGAACAATGATTAAGTAATACATCAAATATATATTAATTTCATTTTTTTTTTACATGGTGCCTGCATGTTTCCACCCACAGCAATTTTGTTTTTCTTCTGTAGCTGCTCAACAATGGTCCTTTCAGAACAAATGTATTTCTTCTTCTTGACCGAAACAGTGTTCCTACAGGCACTGCAGCTCTGACCCGAAGTCAGACAGTCGCGCTAGCTAAGCAGGTTGCAGGCCTGCTCGCTAGTTTTGGAGTAGTGTTCCCCATTTTGATCGGCATCTTCTAGAAACAGAAGTCCTTCTCTGGAAATGTGCAAATACTGACGTCATGAAAAAGCAGATCTGAAACGAGGAAATGCAACGGAGTGATCAGCAGCATTTTGTGAATGTTTGACCACGTTGGTCATGAAAACCCCACATTACAAAGGTGTGTTTAACTCTAAAAGTGAGGAAAAGCACAATAGGCAAATGGTCTGTATTTATATGGCACTTTATCAAGTCTTTAAGAACTCTCAAAGTGCTTTTCAGTACAGTTTACATTCACCCAGCCACTCAAACATTCATACAGCAAATTTGCAGCGCTTTTTCTCTATGAGTAAATGGGACAATAATGTGGGGTTCAGTGTTTTGCCCAAGGACTCCTCAGCGTACCGAATGGGGGGAGGAGGGAATCGAAACCCCGAGCTTTGATATTCATTATTATGTTGGCTGCTGTGTCTGTGACTTCAGGCAAGCTCCTCTCACTCATACTCATGGAAATGTATGAAATGCATCTCTCTGTTTGGGCTGTTAGAAATGGAGTGTGCATGACAAAGTGTTTGAGGTTGGTCCACAAAGGCAGAATTGTACTTACAAGTCATTGTATGATGAAGATTTTAGTTTTTCATGGATGCTCTTTTCTGAATGACCTCGTTTTGCTGTTTTCATGTTTTTTTATAGTGTCTGGCATTACGGAATGATCCAGGTGTGACAGTGCGTGCATGTCTGACTTTCCACATCTATTTCCAGCCTGACTTGCCATATCATGAAACCCATACTTGCCTTGCAAACCCGAACATATGACCACTTCGGTCTGTCCTGACCTGGCAACAAAATACTTTCGGTACTGCACTGTAGAGCTGGTGGGTTCCTGAATCACTTGGTTTAATGACTTTGTACTGAATCAGAAATATTCAATACTGATTTTTTTTTGGTCACCTATCGAGTAGCCATGGGTCTGATTCAGGACTCTGTAGTGACCTGTGACAAAAAGTAGAACATGGGACCTCATGGCATCACGATGCCTCCTGCACGTCAGTGTAAATCCCAGCTGAACCCCGTTCCTGATTTGAAGGATATGAGGATTATGTCGGTGGAGTGCATGGAGGGTTTAACATTCATATTCATGTTCAAAGCTAACAGTCACTCACTCATAAGTCAGAATCAGAATCAGCATTATTGTCATTGTACAACATACGGTACATAGAAAAATACACACACGTACACACACACACAATGAGTCAAGTCTGTCATTCCTCCTTAGTCTGCTGACGTCGAGCGTGTGGAGGTGATTGACCAATGAAGGGCTGCCTTCACCGCTCCATGCAGGGCCCTCCTCTCAGCACCTGTGCAGCTCAAAGACCACACGGTGAAGCAGTTTGTGAGGATGCTCTCTGTGGTTCTCCAATAGAAGTTGAGCATCCCCTCTTGGAGGAGTTGGGTCTTTCTCCGCTTTCAGAGGAAGGTGGAAATGTTGGCGGTCCAAGACATCAGGCTGGAAACACTGACTCCAAGGAACTTTAGGCCTTGTCCACGTCAAGGGTGAGGAGAGGTGGGACTGTACCATCTCTGTTAAAGACAAAAAAGATGCGTATGAGACAGATACAATAGCGTCTTGAGATTTTATCACCCCAGGATAAAAAGCATCCTGACAGATTCTCCTAAACTTGTCCCCGTGGCCTTAAATCAAATAAAATTAAATCACGTTTTTATTTTTATTTTATTTTATATTTATACAGCCAGCATTCACAAATCACAGTCGGTCTCACAGGGCCTCACAGGGTGGGTAACATCCTCTGTCCTTAGACCCTCAGCAAAGGTAAAACTACCAGGGAGAAAAAAAAACTTTTAGCAGGGAAAAGCAGAAAAGGTAGAAACATTAGAGAGAGTCACAGGTGAGGGATCGACTCCCGGGACGGACAGACGTGCAATGGATGTTACATAGAATGTGCAATAACAATACAAACATTATACATGTGGATGTATGAGTTCATCTTGATCTCTGGGTCCATCACGGTTTGTCCGCGTGTCCAGGACCCACTGCCAGATCAGTCATGGCTCGAGGACTTGATGATACCACAGCTTCACAACCATCATGAATATATAAGGTCATCTTGGTCTCTTGGTCCAATACCATTTGTCGCCAAGTGTCGGACCCACTGCCAGATTGGTCCCGGCTGGAGAGTCACAGACCACGAGCCACTGACACGATCATTCCCAGCTTCCTCACACTCGTCAGGGTCTCTGCATCGTCCTGTTCACCAACAGCAAGAGAAGTAGTAACAGTAAGCAATAGTAGAGGACCTGAGTGATGAGATTGGGGGTGGAGGAATGTGTTGGGATCAGTAATGTAGGTCAGGTTTTCAACACGTCACCACGGGCATACATTGAATGGAGCAATTATACTTTGTAAATTTATAATTTATACTTTTTTGAATGTACAATTACCTGAATGTATAAATAGTTGTTTTCATTATCCTCGATGAGAGGTCTGTAACATACAGGCCAAGAGCCGCATGTGGCTCTTCAGCCCATCTACATTGGTTCCCTGTAGCTTCCCTAAAAGCTGTAATATGGAAAAAAATGGCTAATGGCTATTTGTATGTATTTCTTTCTCTTTCAACAGGAACAACTATCATTATTATTATTGTTTTTTTTAGAAAACTGGAAACTGAAATATGCATCACTTCCTACGACGAGGACCTACTGCCATGTTGCATCACCATGTATTTATACTATAGTAGCCCATACTGGATAAACTAAACCTCTTTCGAGTTTCATTGATAATGGAGACAGCTACATGTTGTCTTGCTTCCTTGGGGAGAAGGAGGATGATTTATCTAGAAACATGAAGCTTCACCATTAGATGTCTCTAAATCCTACATTGGACGTTTAAAAATATGGCGAACACCAGGGTTCTTGGACTATTATCAGGTTTGACAGATATGAACGGATAATTGTGTGCAAAACAACACTTTTTTTACCGTACTTATTTTGACCATCGCCTTAAACCAGTTTGATATCGCAATAGTGCCGATCATACGAATGAACTGCCGTGGCCTTTGTGTAGTTGTCTGTATGTAACTATGCTGGACTTCAGCACTCATAGCCTTGGAGCTCAACTGACCACATACACAGCCTAAGTTGTTGTTAATATCATGAGAACTGTCTTTCTAGTATCGAGTGTTTACATGTGGTTTCCGTGTGTGCAGGTCTCCTTGAGAGCAGCATGCGCCTGAAGCCGCACGAGGCCCAGAACTACAGGAAGAAAGCGCTCTGGGTGTGCTGGATCTCCATTGTGGTCACACTCATACTGGCTGTGGCAGCTTTCAGTAAGCAATGCAACTCTCATTCATTCATTGACATGCAACATGTACAACAGTGGGGTAGAATCAGTTTCTTGTTGGGACAGTGTGCTGCTCAGCGGTATTTTTATTGAATTGTTTCAAGTCGCAACAAGTGGCTGGAGCAGTCCTCACATCCTGATGAGATCGGACTTTGTGCATGTGTACAAATATGTTTTGATATTTGACTTTTATCCTTTGGGTCCACTGTTTTTATTTGACAGGGATAGATGTGACCAGAGTGAATTACTTTTTATTCTGTTTTTTTTTCTCAATGGTCTCAATAATCCAGAGCTCACACAGATTCAGAGTGAGAGTCAGGAGGAGACAGTGTATATCGATCGTTTTATCTATTCAGGTCAAATAAAAGTTTCCTCTGTCTCCTCTCTGATGGCAGTAAATGATAAAATATGAATGTCATACTTGCACCATCAAATATATATATTTTACAAAGTAATTCAGGCATGTCACATGGTTGGAGTTCGTCATATTATTTTGAAATATTTTGGCACGTGTCAGAGTTTTAAGGGCGCTGTTAGCTGCAAGGCAAAAGTTTGCAGTGGGTACACAAAGTTTCTCGTCGTCTCAAAAGTTTTTGTACAGGTACAAACATTTTGTGTTCAATAATATTTGCACACATCAGGAACCAAACGTGGAAACAAGCTTCATACAAGCTTTCCTTCCCAGCA
The DNA here is from genome assembly GCA_016785325.1 of Chascanopsetta lugubris. Classification (NCBI taxonomy): domain Eukaryota; kingdom Metazoa; phylum Chordata; class Actinopteri; order Pleuronectiformes; family Bothidae; genus Chascanopsetta; species Chascanopsetta lugubris. The sequence continues at coordinate 46,401 of JAFBJT010110607.1, read as the reverse complement.
TTTTGGCATTAAGTATTGGAGGTCTTGATTTTGCCCAACAGATTTTAATCTGCAACAGGCAGGGTGTCATATATTCCTCCCTCTTGTTACTTATTCTTTATTTGGATATCATCATGCTGTTGTATTCACATGTGTTGTGAGCAAGGTTGTTGGGAGTGGATAGAAAGAGAAACAAAGAATAGTGGGGCTTGGGGGAGGAGGGGGTGGACAGAAAGAAAGAGACAGAGACAGGAGAGAAACCACTTCTACACAGCATTCATTATTAGAAATATACAAGAAATGAACTGGGTACTGGCGAACAATTGTCAGTACCTGCACAATAAATACAATGACCAACAACAAGTATTGCCAACAACATAAATATTGGCATCGATAGCTGTTTGTGTTGTGAACATAGACTTTATAAAGATGGACGTAGCATCCGTGACCTCACCCGTTGGTTTCTGCAGAGTGCTTTTGAATGAGTCTGTCGTCGCCATCTTGCCAAATCCTAACTCCTCCTAGTTCCTGGTTCGAAAATGGGCAGTAAGGCGCAACACACACAGAGCCGTGGGTGGGCCCATGGTATGTGCCAGGTCGGCCCAGCTGTCACTCAAATATGCGCAATTTCAACAAGGTCAACAAAATAACAACAAGCAAGTTAGAAAAAAAAATTCATGTACCTTAGAGTGGGAAAAAATGTGACTGATTTCATTCACCTTGAATGGTGGCCATTTTAACATGGGAGTCTATGGGGATTGGCTCCTTCACGTCACATCCTCCGCAGAGAAAAGCCCGGAGAAATGATGTTGTTGGTTGTGACCGAAGCACTAAATGAGTTGTATAATGTTCTTATCCAAGTGATGAACTGATTACCAAATCCAAATGTATTAAATGAATTCCCTATTCCCTTTTATCAAATGCCTTTTCTGCATCTATAGAAAATATTGCCGATTCTAAGTTACTAGTGGTCGAGAAATCTATTGCATCGACTAATCTGCATGCTGCTTGTCTGTCCTTAATGAAACCTGTTTGAGCTGTTATGAAGGGGGTGATTTTCCCCCCAGGCTCTTAGCAAGGGCATTTTCAAATGATTTTAAGATCTGCATTAATTAGCTATGTGATTGATGGGTGGTAATTACTAGTGGGGAGATCTTTATCTCTGGTGTGAGCATGATTCTTGTTAGGTGGTATTGCACCTGTGGTCTATTTTTCAGTTACCATGCAGCCTGAGGAAAATTGCAGCGAGGGCTGACCAGAATTCTTGATGGAAATCAGCAGGGAAACCATCTGGCCCTGGGGCTTTCCACCGGGCAGATAGATGTTAGACCTGTTCCCTATAGCTTTATGTCGCCAAGGAGAGAATTTACATCCAAATCAGTAGTGTCGCCCAGTGATGAGTACGCACCTTCATCGAAATCTCTCCAGACTTCATTTGCCTCTTTCATTTCCTTAGTAGTTGTAATGCTTGCTCTCTCCTTGGTCGCCCGTAACTGATTAGGAATTTACCTGATTTATTGCTATGCTCAAAGTTCTCCAAGCGCAGTCTCTGCAGATTGAATTGTGTCCTCTTATCGATGTGTTCATTTAATTCTAGTTTTAATTTCCTTATCTGTCTTAATAAGTGTTCTTCTTGGGAGGCAGCATAGGAAGTCTCCAGGATTCTTTTCTTTCAGGTTTTTTGTTTATTTATTTATTACTCCCTCTTATATCTGCCTTTGCTGTCTCCCAGAGAAGACAGGATGAAACATAAGGAACGTTTCCATGGCTATTGTCCACTCTTTTTAAAAACATGCATGAAATCTGGACCTTTAAGTAATAATATGTTTTGGGTAAATTCCTTAAAGGTAAGATTTGGGACATTTTTGTCTTTTCTATTGGTAGAAAAAAATATCACAAAACAATTACATATTTTCACAATTGTCATTTTCACATTCACCTTAATGTATTATGAAATTAAAGAAAAATTGTTTTTGAATGTGTCATGCAGTATGGGGGTTCTTCACAGAACAGCATGCTGGATCTCAGTGACACTTGTAAAGTTTCAACAATAGGAGTGATGAAACATCTCAATTCTTATGTCATTGTCTTATGATGTAAGGTCTGTTGTCAGTGTTTGGAAACAGGATGTGGTCACATCATGCCCAGTTAAACATCAGTTTCTAGTCAGTGTTTTCCTTTTTGCCTCATCTTTAATTCGGTTGTAAGCATAAACTTGATCTGCAAAAGCAAGCGGTTACTTACAAAAAAGAGGGACTTTTTATTTTAATAGCATTTTTACTCAGCCAATTGATAATGCACCAACTATAGTGGATGCCAATAATGTTTAGAAAAGACAACTGAAAACTGTAGTACGATACTTCAGAAACTATTTCAGTCAGCTACAACATGTGGATTTTAAAATGGGATCTGTAGTTAAAGACTAACAAACCTTATTATCCTTAATTATGTCACATGGTACAGCTATTGTGTTACACCCCTATGAAACTGAGCTATATCTGGGCATCAAGCCTTGTCACTGATTCCTTTCATTAACCCTGATGTTGAAAGATGTTGAGTTTCTGTGGATATGGACTGTGGACTTTTTAGTTGTTAGAACCTGCAGCTTTGCTGGTTACCTTTACTCTTATAGTGAATAGGTAAAGGCAGATCAACCTTTTCACTTCCTCATCTGAACTAATCTAGTTTCTTGTTCTTGATCCGATCATATATATTTCAACATTTCTGATATGATGTAATATGATACCATTCCTCATCTGATTTAATATGGATTTGATCTTGATCTCTCTTGATTCAATCTAATCTGGATTTCACATTCTAATCTAGTGTTTTCCCTGATTTGACTTTTTCTTCTTCTCTTTTTCACTTCTTCTTCCCTTATCTGAACAAATCTGGTTTATGATTCTGGTCCTCCCTGATCTGGTTTTATCTTCATTGATTTAATTGGATTTATACAAGTACTGTCTACAACCCACATTCACAAATCACAGTTTATCATTCACAACCAAATTTAAAATGAGGCAAAAATGAAAACCTTGTGACTTGAAACTGATGTTTAGCTGGGCGTGATGTGACCACTTCCTGTTTCCAAACACTGACATCAGACCTTCTGTACATCATAAGACAATGATATGCATTGAGATGTTTCATCACACCCATTGTTGAAATTGAACAAGTGTCACCATGATTCAGCATGTTGTCTTCAGCGAGATGGGGTTTCAAATTCTAATTTGGGGAACCTTTGATCTGCTAGTCGGTAAATCCCTGACACTTTATTCTCAGCTGTCAGCTCATCTATAATCAGCTCAGCCCCTAATGGAACAACAACAACAAATGAAATCAGCTCTCAGGAGTTAAATATTTACACACAAATGCACACATGAATTTTGCAGACTGGTGCACAGAAGCAGCGCACACTCTGGGTGGTGTGTGCGAAGACTGTTAAACAGAGAGACACACACAGGAACATGATGACCCACAAAAACTCTCCTGGGACACAATGAGGGAGGAACGAGCTTGTCACCAACAGACAGAACTGCATCCTCATGAGGAGGGGTCAGGGGCACTGGGTTAGAAAATGAATAAATGAACGCTTCCTTACTTTGTCACTTAAAGGTGCAGTGTGTAAGATCTTGGTCATTTTTGTCACTTCCAAAAAAGGATTACAAAACAATTACATACTGACATCATGAATTTATAATCCCACTACCCTTAAATGAGAATTGTATGGCATATTTACATGAGGAGCAGGAGCAGGTTTTGAGTTTTAATGACAACTGAAGTCTGCCATAGGTTCTCCTGCGTGCTCAGAAGGATGAGGGTGAGGTGACGGATACAACATGCAACTTCACCACTAGATATCACCAAATCTTACACACTGCACCAGGTAAGGTGTAAAGTAGGAGTGAAAAATGAGAGGCAGGGAGAGTGAGTGACTGCAGGAGGTGGGTGTGTGGGCTCCAGCCCTGAAAGGTGGGGCAGTGCCAGGGGACGGGCCCTGGCAGGTGGATTTAGTGGCAGTGGCGTCTCAACTTTAAATAAACTGCAGCGCGCAGTTTCCTCCTGCCTGTGCCCTACTTTCTCTTGCTCTCTCGCTTCCACCTTTTATCTTTAGTGTCCTGTCAGCTTGTTTGATCAGCCTCTACTATCTTTACCTTTTCTTTATGCGCTTTCTCACCACGTCCTGCTTTATCCCCATGATGCTCCCTCTCAGCTCTTGCCAAGTGAAATGATGACTGAATTCTATCAAACCCTCCATCCTCTTTTCCACGGTGATCTGCCGTTTCATTGGCCAGCCCTCTTTATATTTCCTCCGTTTTACTTCTTTGTTGTTTTTTTTTGCACATGCCAAGGAAACATACCGTTTGGAGACCTTCAGCAGTATTTCGACATTTAGAAGTGATGAGCACTCAAGACCCATCTGCTACTGCCCTGTTTTTGACTTGAACCGAGGTCTCGGTCTTGAATGTCTCGGTCATGAATGATTGCCATGTGTGAACTCACAACAAACTGCAGCCTTGTGCTCCCTCTTTACCAGCTATCCACCAGTGGAAGAGGTTCAAGTCTCTGTTGGATGTGTCAGGTTCAGAGAGAGAAGAAGCCACACCAGTGGAAAGGCAACAGGAGCAGGAAGGTCACTGTGCCTCAACAGGACATAAGTAGACAAATCCTGACAAACATGACATGACATGGAAGCAAAAGGATCTACTCCTTGCTTGGAAGGAAAGGAGGTTGAGGGGTATTTAGCTGTAATATGCACATTCCTACGTTAAACGTAGCTGCATAAACTCTCAGAATCAGCCTTTAGTTTGATTGTTGTTGTCTTGCGTTTGGTATAAAAGTATATCAGTTTGCGACTGACAAAAATTGCTCTAAATCTGCTTCCTCCTCCTGTTTGAGTAAACACAACAGCACCCAGCTGTTTTAGAGAATTACTTGAAAAGGGGTGTTTTTTTTTCCTGTGACCCATTTTAAAGATTAAGATGTGGCTCAGTTGGCAGAGCAGTCGCCTTTGGAAGCAAAGGTAGCAGGTTTCAAATCCATCATGAGACAGTCTGCAATGTCACTGGCCATGACACTGATACTCCCACGGCCCAATGTGCTCTGGTAAGTACCCTGCGACCTGATTATCGGATAAGTGGACGCAGATGATATGACATGACATTTAATGATAATAGAAGATGAAGGGTCGGATTTCTGTAGGAACGAAGGACCTGCAGAAGCGCTCCCTCTTACACTTCGGGTTCACAAGTCTCCCACTGAAGGGGCTGCTTAAGGTCCGATGTCAAGTCCATGGATGTTCACCGGTGCAGTGTTGATGGTTTTCCTAGGGATGTTGACCACCATCTCTCGTCTTGTTTGCGTTGACTTGAAGGTGGTTCCCCTCACACCAGACAACAAAGTCTCCCTGTGCTCCCAGTTGCTCCCCTCTCATACACATGCCGCAATGGCAGTGTCATCGGAAAACGTCTGAAGTTGACAGCTATCTGTGGAGTATCTGAAGTCCAATGTGAACGGTGTAGAGGAATGGAGAGAGCACAGTGCCCTGAGGGGCTCCTGTGCTGTAGACCACCACATCAGACACACACAGTCCTGCAGCCTCACATACCGTGGTCTGTCAGTGAGGTAGTCGATGGTCCAAGCAGCCGGCTGGTTTCCGAGCCCGGCTCTCCCCAGGAGGGTTGGATTGTGTCAAAGGCACTGGAGAAATCGAAAAGAGATCTTCCCAATTAGACTGGATACACGCACGCCATAAATGACGATACGCAACAGGAATGGACGTGTTAGTATCAGAGACAGAGAAGTCCGCGGAGCTGACAGGTCACAAGATGATACTTCCCAGTGTCATGGCGTTCAAGTGACTGCGATGAAATGAATGTTATCAGCATTCATCTAGAGTTGTGACAGATGATGACTCCCTCTGTTCTTGCCATCTCATATGCTGCATCTGGGATCATAACAGAGCCACAGTAGAGATGAATAAAACAAATGAAGAAGCACAGAAGGCAGCGTGTACACAACAGAGATGTTTGTGTTCACCATTAAGCCGCTATCTGCAGGCCATTCGTCAGTTCTGGGCAGCAGCTGCAGAAAGAAGCGATGCAAACATCCCTGCCCTTACTCCCATCACCCATTTCCCTCCCTTTTCCTTTCCTCTCCCCCAAGTCACCTCGATTACTTAGCTTCCATACACCAATCCCCCCCCCCCCCCCCCCCCCCCCCCCCCCCCCCCCCCCCTCTCTCTCTCTCTCTCTCTCTCTCTCTCTCTCCGCACACACACCCACACACACACACACACCTTCAATCCGCCACTGCACACCCGTCTGTCTGAAGCCTTGCCCCCACCCTCTGTCTGTCTCAGGGTAGAAAACACAATTATTTATTCATTTATGTTCCCTCCCTCCCTCTGTGTGCTCTACTTCTACTGTTAGAATACCAAGCTGCCAGCAGGGAGGAAGTGCCGGGCTAAATGATGATGCCATTAGAAATCAAAACAATTTACTTTCGATTGTTTTTCTTTCGTCAATTCCACTGAGTCTTCAGTCTTTTGTGTTTGTTTCCATAGCTTTGTTAATTTGTGTTAGAGCTTTTCTACTTTTGTATGATGGTCCAGCATCCAGCATGTAGCATTTTTGTAATTTTCAGCTAATAGTAGTAATCCGATCAATCCTAATCTCCTTTATCCACCTGCTCATTGAGTAACATTCTGTTTCTGGCTGAAGTCAGCAGGCTTTGTCATTCAATCTTTTAGTTACTCCTAACATTTTTTTTTTTTAATTTCACTTTAAAATAAGATAAGATCAAATGTATTAATCCCACAGTGGGGGAAATTCAGTTACAGCAGCTCAGGAGGTAGAAGAAACTAAAAGGGAAACTAAAAAAACAAATAGATATATAAAAAGTAAAGAGAAACATTAAGGTAAAAAAAAAAGAATTCTGAATAATAGCAGCATCAGTGGGATAATAATAGGAATAGTAATGTCATCTTCAAGCGCTTATCAAGTGACACATAGGGCCATTCATGTATCAGTGTCAGGGCCAGTGACACTGCAGCAGGGTCTGAGTGGGATACGAACCAGTGACCTTTGCTTCCAAAGGCGACTGCTCTAACCCTGAGCCACTGCCGCCCCAGTAATAGTAATACTATATGATAATAACAGCAGTAATAGTAATAATGATAACAGTAAAAGTGTCTATTAGTGGTATAGATAGTCAAACAAAATAGTGGTAGTAAAGAAGTTGAAAGTGTTTTGTTCTTGTACTCCTGTAATGTAGTTGGTCATATGTTTGATTTGTGTTCAAGTGTTAGTTGATTCTGTCACAGAACCAGAGGGTTTTTAAGGCTGTTGAAATGTATTATCTTTCATTACTCATTCATTTCATATCTTTTCTGTTGGAGCTGACTTCAGTGTGGTGGCCATAAGCTGCGTCCCAATTGAGGGACTGCACACTTAAGAGCCCTCCACCCTCTCTGCCCTCTGAAATGAATGGAATGAGACAATCTGGTATTCTCAGCGCATCACCGGCTTGTCTTGCCCATATAGCCGTTGCTCGGCAACGAAGCAGCAAACAAGACCTGATGAATAAGATATAAGAGGTGAATGTGACACTATAAAAGATGATCATCAAATAGAGCTGACCATGATAATATTCACTTATAGAAAAGAAACATTTGTGCCTCCTGGTTACTGCTCTGTCACAGTGATGGTGAAAACACCAAATAGTTCTCCATGAGCTCAAGTACCTTATGTCAGTACACACAACTCAAATGAACCCAGAATAGCAAATTCACAATGGATGTCCGTCAACTGAATTATATGTACTTGATAGCTATTTCCTGATCAATCCGAATGATTTTCCTCAATTACTGTTTTTAAACCCAGCTGTAGAATACCGCTCTCCTCCTCTCTACTTATCTCCCAGCTGCCACATGAGGAACCCAGTATAGTATGTTCGAGTATCCATGTTTTAGCCGTGTTGCTGTCATCACACAACCCAGGAATCCCTACTTATTAAACACAAATGACACACATGCACATGATAAATACAGCTGGTTCTGTTGCTATGGATAACTCCTTAGAGTGTGTTCTAATGGTTTCCTCCACACACATACAGTACCCACTTAGTTCCCCTGGTCCGGTCTTTATTATTGGAAGGTGTGCACTTTCAGGGTAGAAGACAATTTAGAATCACGAAGAGGATGGGTCACACGCTGCTTTGGAAATGTCTCGTTCTCTTGAGTATTGTGCAGTGACATTGCTTTCTTTTCAAACCCATGATTTGATGGCATGTGCTGAGGTGGTATTTAGCATTTACTGGCAATTACACAATGAATGGTCACTGGTTTGTGTGTGATTCATGGGCATCAGCAGCATGGTGTATCACTGTGTGTAAGCATCTTCGCTGTGGCAGAATGAGGACAAGGGTACTTTGACTTCCCAAGGATGTGAGTGGGGTCACAGAGGTTTGTTGCTGCTGTCTGTGATGCACTGTTCCTCTCCATGACCCTGATTCTCATGACTCAGGAGAAGATAGATGGTGGAGATTCTGCATGTTGGAAACAAATCGTAAAACTTTGAAACATCAAAGCTCAAATACATTCTGGTATTGCTGGTTTTAGGTGTGGATAGCACAGTTGCAAAAATAGATCTTTATACTTCCACAGGGGCAACAGCTAGTGGCATGACACTAAAAGGTTTGTTTTTTTCCCCGGTAGTTTGTCCTTACCCTTGCTGAGGGTCCAAGGACAGAGGATGTTACCCTCCCTGTAAAGCCCTATGAGACAAACTCTGATTTGTAAATGCGGGCTAGATAAATACAATTTGATTTGATTTGACAACATGTATTAAGGTTCCAGAGTCTGGAAATGAAATCAACATCAACAATTCCTAAGCTTCACGTTGGTAAAAGCTACATGAAGTTCCAATGGAAATTGGTGATTTGACCCGGGTGTAAGAAATGGAGTTGGAGGCGGTTCTGAGGGACGGATCCCGAAGACGAGATTGTGTTATGAAAGGCTGCTGGTTGTAGAGTTCATTTTAATTTCTGACATATTAAGAAAGAGTGGCTCAAGGTGAGTGTGGGATTGTGATTGGATGAGAAAATGAGTTTATATGAGGAAGTCTTTACAGTAAGACTGTCTATTTGACTGAGTTTATGTTCAGGATTATTTGTTTCAGCTGAAATAAAAGAAATGAGAGTTCCAGTGAGCTCTGCAGTGAGTTTGTCCTTAGCGCTCTCACTTTCTCACACCAGATGCTTCGTCACATTTCCCCCTCTTCTGATTCTAAGAGGACAAATCTCCCGTACACATGCACACTCGCGCACGCCACACATACTATGTGCCAGCCTCATGTGTCAAGTGATGTAAAGTAAGTTGAAGATGCCAAAACACAAAAAATATAAATCAGAAATAATGCAAACATGTTGAAACCACATTTGTAGTTTTACTTGCTCTCTTCAAGGATTTTTTTTTACATTCCCTACATGGGCTACATTGTAAAAAAGTGTATCCTGTGTGTGTTTGTGTGCGTGTGTGTGTGTGTGTGTGTGTGCGCGCGCACTCTCAGGCCCTCATCCCATTGGTTTAGTCATGAAACTTTTATAATGCTGAGGATAATGTCAGAGTTATAAATCATAGTCTTTGTTTCCCCCTTTAAGAAGAAGGTGATGCCATTATTCTTCTCCCCCATTACCCTGCCTGGTCATTCCTCTACATCCATTAGTGGATCAGAGGAAGAGAATATATATCATTTTAATTTTTTAATACATGCAATACATGTGTATAAATAGCTTAGTATTGGAGAGATCTGTCAAAAATTAAATACAAGAAGCTAGAGAAAGACATTTTCCCTTAATTCTCCTTTGATTTATCACTTACACCTGGTATTGGAATCTGTTTTTGTGATCAAATTGCTGATGGAATTTACATTTACTCGTGTAGATACGTATCATTAATCTCCGATTCCCACTGCAAGTTCCCATCATGCTCCACACCTCTAACATAAGCTCTATGCTTATAGGGACTGTGAGTGCAAGAGCGCAGTGAAGAGTGGTTTGGAGTGGATAGTCATGGTGACCACCCTGGAGTCCGCCTGTTGATGTTTAATGAATTAAAGTAACGTTTCATTTAGAGCTCTATCGGGATAGATCTATTGATTTCTTCGATCCGATTAAACAATTATTTGAGCAGGTGGAAAAAATAGTCCCAATGTGAAAAGACATCTCTGAAAATGACAAAATCATCATAAGTCGGCCTATAGACACCGTGACTGGGAAGCCTGTGAGTGTGTGTGTGTGTGTGTGTGTGTGTGTATGCGCTGATATTTGATGGGCACCTTGTGACATGGCACTTTGCGCAGCTTTAATCATTAGCGGGATCCTGTGATGGAACTTGATAAATTCTGAATGCTGAAACAGACACAAACAACATAGGAACACATGTATGTTGTGCAGCACAGTTTAACTAATGCAGCCAACAGCATGAATTTCTCAGGCTCTGTCCTCTCGCAACGTGGACTTTTCTGTTATTTGTGTGGAGCTCAGTGAAACTGAAACAGTGGAAACCGCCCAATTTATTTGTTTTTCCATTTTCTCGGCTTCACGGCTCAGGCTTAGCCAGTGTTGTCCAGGGAATTCTTTTCCATCTCAGCATCTCCGCTCTGCACAGTATTGGATATCCGAGTTGGTGACAGGCGGTCAAACAGAATGGCCGGGCTGCTTCCCAGTTTTGATGTAGTAAATTTGCCAAAGTGAATCTGCAGGAGACGTTCCAGTCATGATCGAGCCGATACCAGTACATGATGATACACTTCAACTGTTGAACATCTGATGAATGTATGAGTTGTTTTCATTACTCTAACGTCTGGTGCGGGTCCTCTCACATCTCTGTTGTTACAGCCGCCCGCAACAACTGTTGAGACATTTTCAGAATCACCTTAATGTATTCTCCATGACCCTTAAATGAGCCCATTAAAATGTATGTTCACATGAAGGGTGGGTCCTTTCTACGAGGGCCGTCATGTTTTTTACAGTAGCCCAGAGTAGACATATTAAACATCTGTTGAGTTTTAATGACAAAGGAGGGTAACCATAAGTTCTCCTTTATGTTCGGAAGGGTGAGGGGTGATGGATGCTACATGCAACTTCACCACTAGATAGTAGTAATCAAATCGTACACACTTGCACCGTTAAAAGTCTTTAAAAAAAACTGGATAAGGTAGAAATCAGCGAAGTAATGAAGACAATAGTTTACTTGGTCTTATTTTTCCTCATGGGGCATTTGAGTCTGTGCACTGAATGTTATTGGTGGAATTATGTTGCTTTCCTTCCGTTCGGTTTCTAGTCTGCTACTGCAGCTTTAAACACGGAGCCAATAACTGCACCTTATACCCACTGCAGTAATGCTACACCATTGATTCCTCACCAAGGGAAATCTGTTTTGAAAGCCCAGCAGGACTGATGCAGGTCTCGGTGCTTCACATTTTCAGAACAACGGACGAGATAACTCAGCGGTTCCACTTTATCCACCCGCTTGATCCAATGCCACTTCATGGTTTTGGTTTGATTTCACTGCCCGAGTCAAAAAGATAGATGAAGATAAAACATAATGGGGGTGAAAATGACCAGAAACAGAGTCCCGAGTGTCCTCTCGAGCATAGCTGTGCTCACCGTTATCTCACCCAGCATAGTCGGCTCTTTATTATTGATCTGCAGGGAGCTCATTTTTAAGTCAACTTTGTTGTTATCGTTTTCGTTTTTTTCAGGTGTTAGGTGATTGCTCCACTTTCAAAAGCTCATGTGTCAACACCGCAATTGTAGGACATCCTCTCGCAGCATCAATTATCAGTCAGCGCCACTTCACTGTATTTACTCCTCACAGATAATCCAAAGAAATGAATTGTTGTGGGCTGCACAAAACAGCATCTTAGTCCCTGTGAGTGTGTATGACTGTTAATTACATGTCGTTCAGCTCACAGTCACCTTCTGTTGTAATGTTTAACCTATTTCCCATCTATGTCTTGACATGACAAGTCCCAGTCACAATAGAACAATGAAGAATGGCCAGTATTACCTCTTTATCAAATCACAGAAAGAATGTTGAGTCACATGGGACAGAGCACGATCCATAGCTTAGATGTGAGGAGAGACAGTGTTTTTGCTTATCATGCTTGCCTTGCTTTTCCTTGTGGTAGGCTCAGTGAACCTTTCCTCTCATGCTGCAGGCCAAGGCTATAATCTTGTAATTTGCGCCCCAGAATTCGGACATTGCTGTGACGATAATATTATTTTATTATTAGTCTTGACACAGCTCCTTTTCATTCAGAATAATCTGTGGTTCATATTGGTTGACAGACAGCTGCACACTCATCCTGATGTGCAAAAACAGCAAAATTATCTTTTGATCCATAATAAGAACATATAATAGGATTATCAGAGCAGACCTTTCACTGGTCTAACAAGAAGTGTCGTCTATGCATTGGACATCACTTCACTTTATATTTATACCTATTATATTTCACCTACTGCTGTATTTATTTACTCTGAGTATTCTATTTTTGACATATGTATCTCCAGTAATTTATAACAAATTCCTCAAAACTGTAAAAACCAGTCAGTTACAGTTTACAGAGTTTTTCACGTTTATCATCATGAAAAACAAACATCAGTGCACTAAGTGTGAATGCAACTTTATATTTTAGCACAATGTTTTTCACGTCATTCAGTTTTGTATCACTGTATCAAGCACTGTTCACAGAAAACACCACTAGCTCTAATACATCACTGTTTTTCACATCCAGAAACTGTTCCATTTCTTGTTATCCTAGAATGACTAGGAACAAATAAAACCTAATAAGGCTCAACATCAGGAGATCATCTTGATGTGACAAAGTCAGATGATACACAGGTTGGTTCAAATTTCATTAAAACATAATACCTGAATGATTATCCCTTGATCCTTGGGCTTTGCTTTTCTCTGTGAAGTTGTTTACACATATTGTTAGTGAGTTTTTAAAGTGTAGTTACTTCTTTGGGCTTGCCATGCAAGCGTGGCTGTGTTGCTTTCCCCAGCACCCCATTCTATTATAGTTTGTTTGGTGTAATGTTTTTCATGTCATTAAGTACTGTATCACTGTATCAAGAACTGTTCACAGAAAACACCACCAACTCTAACTAACATCTAACTGGTTGTGTCTACCTTGAATCAAAGAGCTGAAAAGCTTTCCTTTCTCCTCAGTCCTCATTGAGTTCATTTTTTCTGCTTTTGCAGAGCATGTGCGGACATCACGGAGCAGGACGACAGTCTTTGTTCACACTCCTTTTTAATTTGAGACAACTGGTGCATCTGCTGTCAGATTGGCGACGCACGCGGGCGTGAACGGTCACGCTGGAGTGGCATATCCACTCTCGGCTCCACCACTAATTCCCTCTGCCGTGTTTGACGACACAGTCATGTCAAGAAATCAGTTTGAGCTGAACTGAGCTTTGTGACATGGAACATTATTCTGCTTACTGGACTACTGAGAAGTAATCATCACAAGATGGATACACTGGTGTCAAATTATTGGATATGGTCGGCAACAATGGCTTATATGACCACTCTTCTATTCTAATGCACAGTTTGAACCTCAGCTCGGTCATGTCAACAGGCTTAGATGCATTGCTGTCATGTAGTTGGCTGATTACATATTTTACAAGCAGAAAAAAAAATCTGTACTTAATTAAACCAGTGAATTTAGATTCCTTTATACTCCCTCACATTGCATGCCCTTATAAAACCGAACAAGGCTCAAGATCAGGAGATCATCTTGATGTGATGAGTCATTGGTATTTACCAAAGTCAGATGATGCACAGGTTGGCTCAAACTTCAAAGAAATGTAATACACAGATGATTGTCCCTTGATCCTTGGGCTTTTTTTTCTTTGAAGTTGTTGTGAATATTGGTAGTGGTTTTTTAAAGTGTTGTTGTTTATTTGAGCTTGCCATGCTCTTAGCTGTGTAATTTATTTCCCCCAGCTCCCCTTTACCTTTCTTCCTCCATACACACACACACACACACACACACACACACACACACACACACACACACACACACACACACACACACACACACACACACACACACACACACACATGCACAAACAAGAGACAGCCAAGTTTTTCCCACCTGCATCTTGCTTCTGATTGGCTCCGACTCTGTTGGCAACAAGCATTTAATTGGAAATACAAGGGAAAAGGGAGATCATTTTGTTTTACAAGTGCGAAGAGTATGTTTTTGCCTTATAATGCCTGGGTATAGAACAGACAGGGAGGATGTTTCTTGCTTGTAATTATTCAAAAATGGATTCCCTTGTAAGTCCTTGTTTTACTGGTTCAGACAGGGCATCCACTTTGGAGTTTAAATACCCCTCATGTTAAGGTATTTAAAGGTCAAAGGTGTGTGTCTGGGGGGCCTAGTTATTCCAAATAGCAAATGGAAATCCATAAATCAATGGTTTGTGATTTTTAGAGAAAGAAACAGACCAGGATAAGGGCTCTGTTTGAAAATGGGTCGTGACTTCAGGCTTCCTTAACGGTGACTACTATCCACAGCCAAGGAGTCCACAGAGGGTTCCGCCTCTCCTGTACACTCAGCCTCTCCCTATAACAGTGTATATGTCAGTGGAGATCCATCATGGCTCTTCATAGCGACAATGAAGTGTTCCTGGCACAAAAACTGCCCTGCAACCAACAAAGTTCATCTTTGCACCCATTGGGCGAGCAGACTTGGGAGAGGCCAGGGGAGGGGGTGATTGACAGCTCAGGGAGCAGCATGGAACCATATGAGTGTGGTGGAGTGCAGTGAGGCTACATGGTTAGCACCCAGGTCTCAGGACCAGAAGATTGCCAATTCGAGCTTTGCTGGAAGTGGTGTTGCTGTTCTCTGGACTAGGCAGGAACAATGCCCCTGTTGTTGTGACAGGATGACATGTAGCCGGGCCTATGTCATAACTATAAAAAATAAACAGAATGCAAAGTGTGGGTGGCAGTGACTCAGTTGGTAGAGCATCTGCTTTCGGAAGCGAAGATGGCCAGCTGCATTGTCACTGACCACGAAACGGATACTCCCATGGCCCATACATAGATGTGCTCTGATAGAAACACCCCGTGACTCGGCTCTACGGATGGGCGGTTGAAGATAACGACAAATACAGTGGTCTCACTCCCTCTTTGTCTCTTAATCTAGTGCACACGTGTCAAACGTGTGGCCCGCGAGCCAAATGTGGCCCGCAAGATCATTTCAAGAGGCCCGTGAGAGCTTGAAGGCATATTATTGTCTAAAAGTCTAAAGCATACATTGCCCATGAACTCTAGTGAATTACACATGCCACTTTTTAAGTGTAGAAATATTCTCAGTGTGTTTACAGGTATAACATGTATGGAAATGCAAATACAATATTTGTAACTTATTAAATAAGAGATTGATAAACAATAATCGAATATCAGGACAGCTATTTTGCATTATGTTTTGTAGTGATCACATTTTGTCCCACAATTAAAACCGGCCCCTTGAGAGCAGCCCTAATGCCGATGTAGCCCTCAGTGAACATTTTTGACACCCCTGCTCTAGTGGTAACTTAAGCCATATAACATTTGAGCCAACAGATCTTTAAAAATAGACAATTTGTCAACAAATGCCTCAACACAACCTGTGTCACTATGAGCTCTCAGCGCTGGATTGTAGGCCATACACATTCTGAGTGCTATTTTTTCATGATCATATCAGCAGGGTGAACTGGTTAACTGATCATCTGTCCGTCTTTTAATACTTTGAAAGTTTCCGGATGCTTGCCTTTTAAATGTTTCACCAAGTTTGACATATTGCCACACTTGGTGAGACAGGATTTAAGCACCTCTTGCAGACCAGAGCTCGCTCTCTCTCTCCGTTTCTCTCTCTCACCCGCCGCAGGGCGCAGGCAGGCATCCTTGTTGCAGAGTAAGAATACCGTTATCTTTCAGAACTCAGTATAGTATTGTTTTGTGAACTTTAGTACAGCGGTATACTTTACAACCCTAAAAAATATGTCATGTCATGTCATGTCATCCTCAACCGCTTATCCAGAAATCTGGATTGTGGGGTATTTCTACCAGTAGACATAGGGCCATTGGGGGTATCAGTGGCAGGGCCAGTGACACTTCAGCCGGGGGATTTGAACCAGCGACCTTTGTTTCTAAAGGCTGCCCCCCTGTAGTACTTCAGCAGACCCCCAAGGGGTTGCAGACTCCCTGTTGAAGACCTCTGATGTAAAACATATAGTAAAAGTTTTGGCTCAAGCTATGTAATACTCAACTTGTTTCATTTCTTGTTTTGTTTTGTGTTAATGCCTCCAGCCTTGGCAAAATCATTTTCAAGTTGGCAATAATGACACAAACAATAATAAAAATGAGCAGACTGAACGGTGGAGGTTTGGGGGTTGGAACCATGCTCAGCATTGGAACAAGGTTTCAAATACTGCATTCTAATGTGAGATTGCATTGTTCTTGACAAGGGCAGTAACTCTGGTCTGTAATTGCAGAGACTATCTTTGGGAAAATGCTTAGTCTGCCCCCTTTAACATAGAGGAAGTGGGTATGTCATTTCATTTATCTTGAAACAGTTTTGATTTGATTGAGTCTTCACAGTGATTGCCACCAGCTCCTGACTAGAACCTGGTGTTGCTAGTTATATGTTATTGCTTTGACAGTGTACATCCCTCCCTTTGTCAATGCTGTTGCTGCTGCTAAGAGCTTCTCCGCTGTGTTGTGTCAAAGCTGCAGACAGCGCATCCTCAAGCTTTTCTCCTAATCATTGAATACGTTTCCCTGTCTGCCACTCTCCCTACCTTTCATCACTACATGGACTGTTTTACGAGGCACAATAAAACCCTGGACCTGCTGGGTGCAAGTACATTCACTTCTGTGTAGAGACCACCAGGGCCACCAAGATGGTGTAGTGTTTCTCAAACAATAAGCCCTGGGTGACTCCTGAGCTGAGAGCCCTGCTGCTGGAGAAGAGGAGGGTCTTTAAATCTGTCGACAGAGAGGAACTGGAGGGTGCAGTGGGAATGCAAACACAAGATCAAAGAATGTAAGGCCAGGCACAGGAGGTCCACTTTCAGCAAAAAAACACAAGGGAGGCCTGGTGGGGACATCAGACCATGTTGGGGCAAGACAAAGGTACCTCCCTGCACCTGGAGATTGAGACTGGGCCAACAACCTAAATCAGATCTTCAATAGATTCAACACTGGTCTCAGCCCCTTCCCCTCCAGACTGATCAGTGACCTGCCTACCTCCAGCTCTCTTTGCCTGCCTGTCCCTCTCCCATCCTTGCCACCACCTCCATCTCTGGGGCTCTCATCTCCTCTCCCCACACCTCCACCACCATCTCCGGGGCCCTTACCCTCACCTTCTCACCACCATCACCACCACCTTCATCTCTGCTGCCCTCTTCTCCTCTCTTCATAACAACAGTGGATCAGGTAAGGAATAATTAAGACAAGGAAAGCCTTGCGTCCTGTTGACATCAGCCCCAGACTCCTCAAGTGCTATGCAGACCAACTCTGCCAGGTGGTCTGTTACATCTTCAACCTGAGGCCCTACAATGTGGAATACTGTGGTCCCTGCCCCAAAGACCTCGCCTCCCAAGGAGCCCAACCACTTCAGACCTTCTGGCCTTACCCTCACACCTGATGAAGGCACTGGAGAGCAACCAGCTGCCTGCATGGACCACTGATTACCTCACTGACCGACCACAGAATGTGAGGCTGCAGGACTTTGTGTCTGATATGGTGGTCTGAACCACAAAAGCCCCTCAAAGCACAGTGTTGTGACCTTTCCTCTTCACCCTGCACATGGCGGACTTCAGATGCTCCTCGGACAGTTGCCACCTTCAAAAGTTCTCGATGACACTGCCAGAGGGGGATGTTCTGAGCGGGAAAAAAACAAGCTGAACCGACTGATAAAAAGAGCCAGCTCAGTCTGTGACTGCCCCCTGGACTCCATCGAGGTGGTTGGTGAGAGGAGGGTCCTGGCCAAACTGTCTCACATCAAGGACAACACCTCCCACCCTCTGCATATCATATGCATAATTATAATAATTTTATATTCTTCTCCTTTTATATCTCTTTTTAAACTATTTCCTTTTGTGTATGTGTCTCTTGAGCTGCTGTAGCGGTGAACTTTACCCACTATGGGATTAAAGGGTATCTTATCTCATCTTAATTGGTAAGCATTATGCTCCAAGCTGTGATTATTAATGACACCTATGTGTGCTTATGTGTGATTATGCTTTAGAAAAATCCTTAAACTGCTCTTTATGAATCACTTTTAGACCTGCAGGTGTGAAGGAAGCATTTGTCTAATCAGCCCAGTCCCCGTGCACACCTAATCTCCTCCTGAGCCCCCTGTGAGTTTTCTGCAAATGGCAACCCCCTCACTGTGTCCATCCATTGCCTGCAGGTCTACTCGATTAAGTTAATACTTAGTGTGAAGGGAATAGGGCTTATCGAGAGAGGGATGGAGCGCAGGAAAGAGGTGTGAAAGTAAAGGGAGGGCCAGGAATAACGTGTGTTACTTTAGGAAAGAAGGAAAGATAAGTGAAAATTTAAGGAGCAAACTCAAAGGGATAGAAATAGACTGGGAATGTGGAGAGAAGGAGGAACCAAGTGTGCCTGGATGATTAATGACTAAAACAAAAGAGGCATGAAGGAGAAACTGCACCAAAGAAGATGAGAAAGAGAGACAGAGAATGATGGACAGAGGGAAGTGCAATGATTTATCTTTAAAAGCACAAGCAGTGGCTGAGAGGGCCACCTACAGGGAAGGGAGGAATGGAAAAACGATCCGGGTGTTGAGGGGGAGGAAGAATTGGGCTTTCCGCAGTGTGAACTCAGCCATAGTGCAAGCTGTGCCGAGCCAAGGTGGAGGTCCTGAATTATTAAATGCTGAGCAAGCGACGGCCACCATGTTGAATGTGTGTGTGTGTGTGTGTGTGTGTGTGTGTGTGTGTGTGTGTGTGTGTGCGTGCGCGCAATGCCCAAGTGTGTTTTTGCATGGCCAGATGTGTGTTGCTGATCTTGTAATGTAAATTAGTAATTCTGCTTAATGGTCTTATAATGTAGAATTGATTATGGCTTAATGCGAGTGTGTGTGTTCTTTATTGTCATCTAGGGCCAAGATAGATTTCCCAAGTTAATTGCTGACAATTCAGAAGTATCAGGAAAGTCCTATTCGGAATTTCTATGGAACAGTGGTGTGTGTGTGTGTGTGTGTGTGTGTGTGCGTGTGTGCGTGTGTGTGTGTGTGTGTGTGCGCGCATGTGTGCCTGTTTAGAGGCAAATTAATGAAGAGGCGATGTGAGAGTTATTGCTGTATCTCCTTGCCTGAGTGGAGCGCAACCACTTAATAATCCTCCATAGAGAGATATTTTGGAGGAAAAAGTACACAACAAAAGCACAAATGAGTCTTTCAACAAGTATTTAGGGAGGGGGGCCTCTCTACGGGGGCTGCCATTTTTTTTACAGTAGCCCAGAGTGGACATACTATGCATCTTTTTAGTTTGAATGACAACTGAAGTCTACCACAGGTTCTCCTGCATGTTCGGAAGGGTGAGGTGATGGATACAACATGCAACTTCTCCTCTAGATGTCACCAAATCTTACACACTGCACCCTGCAGGACATTTTCTTACATTCTGATGTTAATGGTGTTTTCTCCTCACACAATGAAGAGCTAAGGACAGAGGAGTTCACACCATATGTGATTTGTTAACATGTTTTTTATTATTACAAATGTATTGGTTGATTGACTCATCTTGAGTCCAACAATAGTTATTTTTTTCCAGATTCATTGTGAGTCACTTAAAGCCTTTAAAGCTGATATAGCTGAATGTGTCACCTTGCACATGTTTGGACCAAATGGTTGGAGGGAAAATGGAGGATTGGTAAAATTGAGATTCTGCCTATGCAATGAAAACCAACCTTGAACAATGAAGCAGGGTTGTTTTTCATTCTCCCGCAGGGCTTAGCCAGTGTATTTGCATAAAAACCTTGTTAATTTGCCAGTCCAGCATAATTTCACCTCGTTGTTGTCTTCCCCTCCCATTACTCTCTCTCAGTGTCTTCCTTTCCTCTCATTAGCATTCGACTCTCTCACTCTTCTCCGTGGCTTTTCGCACACCTGCTTTTATTTGACCCTTCCCTCTCATCACATATAAGATCAGATCTGGAATCATCACGCACTCCTGGATTGAAACGAGCCACTCTTGAACCACAACACTCTGAATCCCTCTCCTCATCTTGCGGTGGTTAAATAGTTTTCCTCATCTTCAATAAATGTGTCTGCTGGGACGTTCTTTTTAGACCACTAACACAGATGAGTCACCTCGATTTAACTGGAAGCTCAAAGAAACAGTGATTGGCAGCTTGAGAGTGGATCATTTCACTCTCTCTACCTCTGTTTTCTGCTGCTCTCTCACCCACACATCCTCTCTGTCTCGCCCCAGTCACCTGTCCATCTGCTGCCCCATGTCTGCCTCTTCTTCCATATCCTCCATTACCCCACATCCTCGTCTCCTTGACAACTGCTCTCCTCCTTGTGATGTAACTGAGTTGCAGATCCCCAAGCCGAGCTCTTGCCCATTGGGAACAGAGAGGGGACGTAATTACATTCCTGTTGGCTGCGAACGATTCGGGCACATTCAATACGTGCTGTTTTCATGCAGTCAGCAGCAGAGGTGGTTTAATGGATGATGGAAGAGGAGGTAGTGTTACTGTGGCTGTCCACACACAGCAGGGCAAAGATAGTCCAGTGTGGAGTCTGACAGCCCCCCACATTTCTGCCCATGCTAACATCAAATGATTATTTGTGTATGTCAATTGTTTACTCAGTCGATCAGTATGATTTTCTCAACTGAAAGTGGTTTTAGTTTTCAGCTGTTTCAGTATTGTTTACAAAGGCTGATCTCAAATGGGCCTTCCATTGTAAACAAAGGTTATGTGTATGGAATGCATGACAGTTATTGGCAAAACATTTATGTAAGTTATAATATGAAATGAGAGTAAATAGCAGTGGTTAAGCCGTCACTGGTTGGGTGTGAGCGGTCATGTCGCTTAGCATCTGAGCACTGCTACGACCGAGCAACGATTACATGCTTTTATTTTGATAGTACACGCTGCCAAACAGTTCACCATCTACACTTCAGACGCATACAGCAGTTGTGATCTCTGATATTTCAGCTTTTGTTGGCTGCCTGTCTGAGGGGACACAACCTTGAGCACAGGATGGTCATCAGGGACTTTGTGGGCTGGTGTGAGAGTAACCACCTGTGCTTAAACATCAGTAAGACGAGAGGTGGTGATCGACTGAAGAAGGAGACTACCCCACACATATGAACACCCAGGGCTCAGACATTGAGCTGGTGGACAGCTTTAAATACCTGGGTGTTCATCGAAACAATAAAGGAGACTGGATCCACAACACAGACAGAAAGGGGTCAAAGTCGCCTCCATCTTCTGAGGAGACTGAAGTCCTTTGGAGTGTGTAAGCCTTTCCTTCTGACCTTTGACGCTATTTAATTAAATTGTCATAATTTCATGTTTAATGGTGCACTGTGTAATATTATGGCCATTTTTGGCATTTTACAGAATATTACAAAACAATTGCATGTTGAAATGTTCATGAATTTATCACCTAAATGTATTTTTCTTAGCCTTAAATAAACCCATTATTTACATGAGAAGCGGGTTCCCTCTACAGGGACCGCCACGCGAGCCACAGAGAGCACGTACTAAACATCTTCTGAGTTTTAATGAGAACTGAAGTCTACCATAGGTTCTCTTGCATGTTCAGAAGGGTGAGGGTGTGATTAATACAACATGCAACTTCACCACCAGATGTGACCAAATTCCACACACTGCACCTTTAAATCTGACAGTGCTTGATCCATGTGCTCATAGTCCAATGAGACATTAGTGCAGACAGAGAGCATGGATGTTATGTGTTGGCTCCAGCCCTATACTCTTGCATAACTATGCTGCTAATTAGGGTTTAACTGCTGCCAAGTCGCAGTCAGTGCTGCGGCTAAATGGTGAGATGTGTTGGTGCTGGCATGACATCTGAATGGACTGTGGGGAATATGGAAATGAAAGGAATGGCACAGAACAGAAACAGCCAAAACAGAGAGTTCATGGCCACGTGTGTGGCGGTGTGAACCTACAGCATCATTTAAATGGGGTCAGGATTAATGTAATGCATTGTCATAGTGAGTAAAATAGCATTACACTACTTTGCAAAGCCAGAAAACACGTGTTCCGGTTCTGAGAGGTTGTTAGACTAGACACGTACACGCGTGCAGAGATGAGTTTTAATGTGTGTTTATGTCATATGTCATGAGGAGCTGCATTTGGCTCTTCAGTCCGTCCGTCAAAGTGATACTGTGATGCCACAAATGGCTCTTGATAGCTAAGGTTGCAGACCCCTGGTTTAGGTTGCACCTGCACATCTCACAAGAAACATCACAATCGTTTATTTTCTAATGAATTCAACTTGACCGCATATACGTTAAGAAAGAGAGGTGGCAGTGGCTGGGTGGTTCGAGCAGGTGCGTTTGGAAGCAAAGGTCAGCGGTTTGAATCTCACTTGGACCCTGCTGCACTGTCACTGGGCCTGACACTGATAACCCAAATATGTACTAGTAGAAAAATCCTGATTTTCTCATTTTCATTCGGCATTTTCACAAGCCGCTGCTCTGAGGCCGATTGTACCTTCTCGAATTGTCGACCAGGCCCTCTAAAGGATGCAGTCCGGGGGAATTAAGCGGAGGGCATGTGAAAATTACCAGAAGTACATCAATTTATATTCTTATGAGAGTAGATGGCGTCTCTTTGAAAATGATCATCTGTAAAAGCTTACCAGAACATTCACTGCAGTAAAATAAGCCGCATCAGCTCCTGCTACTCTCTATTTTCTTTACATTTGCTCTTGCTCCTTTGTGACATCCATTATCCTCTCCTGTTATCCTCCTTCCCCACTTTATTTACACTACCATCCCCTTTTTTTCCCATCGTGTTTGCCCCAGTCATGCATACTTGCCTCCCTGATTCACTAACAACCCACAGGATGTTGCACAGAATAAAGACTGCTTCCTCTGTGAGAGGCATCGATATGAAGGGAGCTAACTGCCAGAAACTTATATTTTCTTAGATCTTGGAGGAGAAAATGTTTGGCTTGATGACCTTGTACACCAAAATACAGAGCTTCATTTTTAGTGGATGCTAAAAAAGAACTGAGATGATGTGAATAAAAGTAGAAAAGCACCCCAGGGTGGTGAGGAGTCTTAACTGCCTCCCAAATGAGTTTCTAGATGACACAGAGACAGAAAGGACATCTGCTCTTTATAGAGCTGAAATTATATTGCTGTGTGTGTGTCTGCGCACGCGTGTGTGTGTGTGTGTGTTCCCATTAAAAGTGTTGATTTACGTTTCCGACTCTGGATCACTGTATCGCCCCAAAATACAGAAATTAAGATAAGCTATTTTTGTGTACCATGTACTATATGTGTCCTATATCTGCTGCAACTGACACAAGTAGGTTAAACTCATGACAGCTTACGGGTCAGTGCTTCTCAGGCAGCAGGTCTGAGCTCTGAACTTCTGGAGCCTCCCTTGGAATGTAGACGGTCACACACCAAGGCTTTATGCATCCACGAGTCAGTTGTCACGAGTCACAACCAACCACATCTCTGGATGTTCAGCCTATGGTGTGTATTCACAAGGTACAACACAGAGGATGTGCAGATTTGAAGGACGGAGGAAGTGAGTGGGTGAAGACCCATTCAACTTTCTCTTCTATCTTCACCTTTATAACAGGATGTTGGCTCGGCTCCTGTCTACACTGGAACACTCTGCAGAGGGGTGACGCCAAACAAAAAGCATTTAAGCCTCAACGTCATCGTTTGGCAGATCAGATTTGATTCTAGCTTCCCTGTGACATATAATGAATCCCACTTTTCTCCTCTCGGAAAAACAAATTGCAGGATTCATAGTCCACCACACATTTAAAAGGGACTCTATTTCAGCGTGTTGTCAGACTTAATGGACTGATGTAGGATGACGACATTTTGAATGAACATGGAACCATCGATCTGCCAGCTACAGGCAGCATCACCACAGGGACGTGTTAACAGCCCCTTTCAAGCACGCTGGATTTGAATGGGTTCTGCACCCGAGATGTGGAGAAGTCACCTTTCCTCTTCCGTCCTCAGCAACTGTACACACACACACACACACACACACACACACACACACATACACACACACACTCACCCACAAACATTTTTATTGGACACTTTAATGAAATTTCCATTATTTTGACTGAAACACATTCCTTATATGCCCTTATGTGTGCAATACATGGGCAAATGGACAAAGGAAAATATGTTCAAGCTTTGTGACAAGCATTGTGACACCAAATAAGCATGAGAGGTCACCCCCTGTTTGGTTGTTAAGTGGGGGAGACTCCGGATCAGGGGTGTCAAACTCATTTGAGTTCCGGGGCCACATATGCCTCAATGTAATCTAAGTGGGCCGGACCAGTAAAATCATAGAATAATAACCTATAAACAACAACTTCAAAATGTTCTCTTTGTTTTTTTGCAAAAAGTATATTCTGAAATTGTTCACCTTTATCTTTATACAAAACTTTAAACTTTGCAATGTCATCTCAGACGCCAGACGCTCTGGTGGGCGGGTTTTGGCCCATGGACCATATTTGACACCTCTGATTTAGATGATGGTCGTTGCGAGACAAGGGAACAGCATGTGTGTGTGTGTGTGTGTGTGTGTGTGTGTGTGTGTGTGTGTGTGTGTGTGTGTGTGTGTGTGTGTGTGTGTGTGTGTGTGTGTG
The DNA here is from genome assembly GCA_016785325.1 of Chascanopsetta lugubris. Classification (NCBI taxonomy): domain Eukaryota; kingdom Metazoa; phylum Chordata; class Actinopteri; order Pleuronectiformes; family Bothidae; genus Chascanopsetta; species Chascanopsetta lugubris. Next base: position 21,499 of record JAFBJT010110607.1, on the reverse strand, counting down.
TGTGTGTTGTGAGTTGACAGTCGTGTTACACACCCAGCCGGAGTTGTACCAGCTGTCTGAAATCAGAGGTCTGGCTTGTCCTCTCTTCCCCATTAATGTCTCCTTTTCACCATCTCTCTGGTTTATTGTTTCCCCCCTTTGGTCTTCCTGCTGTGATCCTGTTCCTTAGTTAAAGCAGAGGCTGCTCTTTTTCACATCAGTGACTGTGAGTGCTAAAATGTTATTTTTATCAGTGTGGGCAAAATGCTGTGTCACTTAGTTTTCAGCACTGTCACAAACTGGAATAAATAGGGGACGAATCAGTGAAAGAGGCGGCTATGAAAATTGCAGTGAAAGACCAAGCCCCCTCTTGCCCTCAAATCTCCTGTCACTACGCGGATTTAACTGTTAATGGTGTCTGTGTCCCTCATGAAAACTTGAGGTGGGAAAGAAGGAGAGAGACAAAGAGGGAAGGAGAAACACAAGGATGGACTGAAGGACAAAATATAAAAGTAGGATAGAGGAGCGATGTGCTAGAAATGCATTGTACAGTTGCTTTTACTTCATTCATGAAACAGTGGTGCAGCCATGGCTGAATGGTTTTGGGACAGCAGCAGCAGGAGACGGAAACAGTTACCAGGAAACGAAAAGCTTTCATTTAATCTCAAACAAAGAAACGTCCACGAACCATGGGGACAAAAAACAGGCAACTCAATCACTCAGCAAAAAGTGTCAGCCACACCTCTTGTCAGAGACAATGTCCTTAGGGATTCAGTGGAGGCGGAACATGTGGAGCACTAGCAGATTGGCTCCAGGGAAGGGGATGAAATGCTTAAACTTAGAAAAATGGTCAAATCAGACAATGACTTCAGATGGCGTCATCTGTCTCCCCTGCGCATTTGACCATCTGTAAAACAAGTATTTCGATCAGCCGTCTTCGCGCAAGATCAAGATGGACTTATAGATCCACATTCATGCTGTATATATTATTGTTGCCTGTTTCCATGTTGCATCCATTGCACATCTGTCCGTCCTTGGAGTGGATACCTCACGTTTCAGTCACATGTTTTACCGTGACACCTGTGGGGTGATTTCTTTTCTAACTCACTTATTTTTTGGCATGTACTGGGGGTGATGGGATGCACCAAGGGCCCACCCACAGCTCTGTGAACCAGGAAGTAGGAGGAGTTAGGCATCGGCAAGACGGCGACAAGTGACTCACATACAATTTTCATCAAAAGCACTCTGTAGAAACCTATGGGTGACGTCAGATATGCAACGCCCATCTGTATGTACAGTCTATGGTAATGATTAATCCCTCTCTCTCTCTCTCTCTCTCTCTCTCTCTCTCTCTATCTTTCCCCCTCTTTCTCGATGTCTCCACAGCTGTATCATTCATGAGACACAGCGCGTCAGCCTTTGGATTTGCTGTGAGTTCCACTTTACTCCTTCCCTCCATTTCCATTGATCAATTAGTCATAACTTGGTTCGCAGTGAATTAATAATGATCCCGGTTCCCAAAGTGTTATTGGTCCCTTTGTCTCCAAGGTAAAAGGGCAGAGAAGAGGGCCTGGATGTACAGCTCAGGTTGAATGTCAAACTACTGTCTCTCTGAAAGAGATTTTTGGCCTTTCGGCAAAATAAAGCTCCTTAGCACTGAGGAAACGACTTGAATATCATTAGTTCAAAAAATAAGTCTTCATAAGCACTGCAAAGTTCCTCTCCAAGCATTATGGAGAACCTATGGTAGCATTCAGTTGTTATGCAAATATAAAGGGCTCAATCTGGAGTTATACAAAAAAATGTGTGTATTTAGATGATCATACAAAAAAAATCACCAATATAATTACTGGAAAGGAGGAAAATCACCTGGACTGAGCTGTGGAGCATGGAATCAAACAGGCTAAGCTTCATCATTCAGGCCACATATGACGTCCTGCCCTCGCCAACCAACCTACATCTTTGGTATGGAGAGGACCCAGTCTGCCCCCAGTGTGCAGCCCCAGCAACCCTCAAACACATCCTGGTGGGTTGCAAGATGAGCCTAACTCAAGGAAGATACACCTGGCGCCACAACCAAGTGTTTAAGTGTTTGGCGGCCGAACTTGAGAACAAGAGGGTAACCACTAACTCTATGCCTCCAATTGCCCAACCTACCGTCACACGGGAAACACCCTTCGTTCGGGAAGGGGAGGAACCGTGGACCAAGCAACCTTCTGTGGATTGGGGCCCACTAAACGCAGCCCGGGACTGGGAAATACGGGTGGACCTCAGTCAGAGGCTCACCTTCCCAACCGAAATTGCATCAACCAACCTGCGCCCAGACCTGGTCCTCTGGTCCAAATCCTGCCGGCGTGTCTTCATCTTGGCGCTGACAGTCCCATGGGAGGATGCCACCGATGACGCATACGAGCGGAAGAGGCTGCGGTATGCTGACCTAGCAGCTGAAGCAGAGGGGCGGGGCTGGAACATGAAGGTGTGGCCAGTGGAGGTGGGCTGCAGAGGCTTTGTAGCCAGGTCCACAACAAGGCTCTTGAAGGAAGTGGGCATCAGACGACAGGCCCAACGGAAAGCCATCAAAGAACTTGCCACTACAGCAGAACGGATGCAACATGGGCTGCCAAGTAACCATGTGGTGCCATCGGCACGTCACGCACCCGGGTCCGATCAGCCTGGGGTGGGCCTTCCTCGACTGAGGGTGTCTTGTTATAAGTGGCCGAAACACTCGATGAGGTTGGGGCATACAACTGACGATGTGTCAGGCCGATGGCACCACATGATCCTTGCAAAATCCCACTCCAACCAAGAGGTCACCCAACCTATTCAATTGCTGTGCTGAATAATTAGGGATATCTAACAACTAGTCCTGTTAAGAAGTCTGTAATTAGTATTTCATTTTGAACCAACTTAAATAGATGCAGGATCACCTTAATCCTATGGACAACTCTTAAGTGCTTGATTTATCAAGTATGTATGCAAATTCTGTTCTGTTTAAGCAATTTTATTGTTAGATGCACTTTTTTACTACAGTTATCTATTTTGCACTACTACCGCACTAGAACCTACGACTTGTTTGTTCATTTATATCAAGGAAACAGATAATATGTTAATTGTTTATTATTTCAAAGGTGCATTGTGTAAGATTTCGGTCACATTTGTCACATTTGATAATATTACAAAACAATTACATACTGACATTTTCTTTAATTTATAATCACCTAAAAGTTTTATTTTTTTCATTACCCTTAAATGAGCCCATTAATGTTAATTTTCACGAGGAACTGGTCCGCTCTATGGGGGGAGCCATGTTTTTACAGTAGCCAAGAGAGGACGTATTAAGTATCTTTTGAACTGAAGTCTCCTACATGCTCAGAGTAGTGAGGGTGAGGGGATGGATACAACATGCAACGTCACCTCATCTTACACACTGCACCTTCAAGTGCTATTTTAGCAATAGTGTTATTGGCATTCTAAAAAACATATGGGTGTGTTTTGTGTGAAAGAAAAGGTGTGTTCCTCTAATCCATACCAAGAGTTCCCGACTAACTCCTCCTTTCTGTCTTGCCTTCTCCATCTGTTGTAGTTTGATGCCTCGCTGGACGTCATGTCATCATTCATTGTCTTGTGGCGCTACAGCAATGCAGCAGCAGTCCACTCTGCTCACAGAGAGTACCTGTGAGTAATGAACATGTCATCAGTCATAACACAGGAATGAAAGTGCAAACCAGAAGATTTATAAGGTTTTGATATTTCATTTTCCAAACACATCAAGCAACAGTACATTTCCAAATACAATCTGAACAACACATGTCAGTACATTTCATTATCGCTGTGTTGCCAACTTCCCAGTCTAGAGGAAAGGTTGTGAGGTCCAAATCAAATTTCATATCTCAAGTCACGAAGACCTGTGTCCAGCAGAGAATGCGGTAACATTGTTGACACTCACAGTTTCCCCACCTTTATCACTTCACTTTGATGAGTTTTCTAGTGGTCTCTTGCCCATCGAGGGCGGTGATGATAGCTTTGCAAAAGATGTAGGCATTTTAAGAACTATAGTTCAACTGTCACATCGAGGCCGTCATTGGAAATAAAAGCAGTCTTTTCACACAATGATGACTTGTGGGCAAACAGTGCTTCCATCAGGGCTGGCCTTAAGGCATCAGGTGCAGGAGCACAGGCGGAAGAGCAGTTACTAACAAGTTGCTCTATTATATGATAGTGAAATAATTGGAGCTGGACTGTTTTACGTCATTTTCCTCTGCAGTGGGGAACACACCGCATGACAGTGACAAGTTGATGATGTGAGTTACTGCAGGTGTAACTATGGGACAAAAGGTTTAGAGCATTTTGCATGTATCTTTTGCACCGTTGATCTTATTCTGAAAATTTGCAGTTTCAGCGGCTTTTTCTTTTGGACTCAAGAAAATGATGCGAGTCTTTGTTGATAATAGTTCAAATCAGAGGGCTCTGTGGATTTTCGCCACTCTCTCTCGCTACCCTGAGCTCTGCCCTGTGCTCACTGATGGACTCTCTGAGCCATAGACTCTGGGGAGTTTTTACACCTGAGCTTGGACACCAGAGGGCAGAGTTTATTCAGAGAGGAGGCGAGTGAGGAGAAGAGTTTGTCTTAAGCCTCATTAGCAGAGAGTGTATTCCTCATGGGGAGGCATGGCGGTGTGGCAGAAGCTGTGGAGGAGATTGGGATAGTTATGGTAAACTGACAGCAAACTGAATAAAGAAGTGATCTGATAGATGAAGGGGATGACAGTCAGAGTTGTTGTGGAGCAATTCTGAGTGAGAATCAGGTCAAAAATGTCGCCTGCTTTGTGCATATTAGTGATGGGAATTTCGGCTCTTTTCAGGGAGCCGGTTCTTTTGGCTCGGCTCACTAAAAAGAGCAAAAACAAAAGAAAAAGCAGCATCCAGGTAACAGTTGTGTCTTTAGTGAAGATTGGCATTCAAATAAAACCAAGTGCCTCAGCTTTGAGGGGTTGATCCTGTTTCTCCTTTCTGTTATGAATGATCTGCCCTGTTTTGAAGAAGATTCTCTCCGAGACGGATTTTGCTACAATTCACAGTCTACACTCCTTTGTCCTATCAAGCACATTCCAATGTGTCCAGACTTTACTCCGTTTAATTCATTATCCTTACCCTTTCCAGCGCATAGCTGTGCTGTGTGTGTGTGTGTGTGTAACTCCTCCCCTCCCCCTGCGCTCCGATGCCACAGCTCGGACAGGGGAAAGAAAAATCACCAAAAAGGATATTTGTGCCCAGCCGGGTGTCGAACCCGGATCCTGCAAGTCACCATCATTGTCAACTACCCGACCAATGAGTTGGAGTACAATTGTATAAAATATTATATCATCGGAGCTGTCCAGTTTTGACAGAAGACACAAGTTTTGACATGTCCAGTTTTAACAGAAAAAAGACGAGAAAAGAACTAATCCTGTCGTTCACTTCAAAGAGCCGGCTCTCAGAGCCGCTTCGTTCGCGACCGACACATCACATAGAGCATATGGAGTGGGAACCTGTTTAAGGTGGAAGGTCTTTTACCTTTGTCAATGTGGAATGTAATGTCTCCCAAGACAATCAGTGATACGCCATCTACAAGGAAGTAGTAAGGACTAACATGTTCCACTACAAAATGCTCCAGATGACAGCATAGAGGACAAAAGAGAACATGCGGAGTTGAGTCGAGATCTTGAAATTATGCGACTCAATTTAACTATCATGAACAGTAATGCTGCTGTCGGCTACAGCACTGGCTCTCAGCGCTCTCATTCATTGTTTTAGTAGTCCACACTCTTGCATTTCTACTAGGCTCTCTACCAATCAGACATGATCGTTCCAAAATGCACCAACACTGAACACAAATAACAGACAATTAGGGTTGCTACAGTATGCCACTTCACTTTCTTAACCATTACAGCAAAACATGAACTAAAGATTTGATTATTTGGTTCAGGAAAAGTGTTATCAAATTTTTTTTTAGTCAATTAGATTTGAGTTATCTTTTTCAAAAGCGTAGCTGGCTCTGTAAACGTATTGCAATATATACACATGCATCCGTCGGCTATTTCAAGTCTCAATTACTGCAACCCCATTCTACATGTCTTTATCTGTGGGAGGAAGCTAGCATATCTGCGTTGACATAAGGAGAACACGCAATCTCCAATCTGAGCGTCACAGGCCGCAGTGGAATTCAAACAAAGAATCCCTCATCAGAGGGCAGAGTAGAAACGTTTTAAGTTCTGAATAATTCTAGCATCATATTGGCTATAACTATACCCAAGGGAAGATGAGGCAACAATGGTGATATTTTTGCGGAACCCTCATTATAATATTTGCCGAAGACAATGTGAAACACTTCACCAGTGTGCCAGACACTGATGCTGACTCGTCAAGTAAGGAAAGTCGATATTGGTTGTCATAAAAGTCGCAAGAAGTTGCTAAATGATGTCATCACCCAATTTGCATAATTGGCCATGTGCATATAATAATGTCATAATGTCAGAGAGAGGAATAACGTTGTGGGGGAGACAAAAAGTGAGTAAAAGTCGATTCTTGTTTTTATTACAAAAGTGACCCAACAGAGACACTGGCAAAGTTACTTGGGTTTTCTCTGTTTTATGAAGTCGTAACTTTAGCTCGACAGCCAAACCCCTGACACTGTGCTCTCTGACTGTGTGTCTGTTGCAGAGCATGCGTCGTCCTTGGGATTGTGTTTGTTCTCTCCTCGTTGTGCATTCTTGGAAAGGCCATCCATAATCTGGCAACCAGGATGCTCCCAGAAGTGGTAAGAAGACACACACACACACACACACACACACACACACACACACACACACACACACACACACACACACACACACACACATGCACATAAAAATAAAAGTACATAATTCACCTAATTTTGTTACATGAGCATATCATACTTTGTTAACTTTGACAGTTCCAAGGAAACATGTTTGACTTAAAAAAAAAATCCAGGTCCTGTCCTCAGACTGAACGTTAATCTAGGCTAAACATACAATCTTCATATTCATTTCAACACATATTTATTGTGGAGTTATTTTCAGCTACAGTGTTGGCTTATCAGTGTGCACAGTGTGATTGCATATGAAACGATGCAAGTATGTTAGAGTCTGTGGTGCAGCCTCCATAACACAAACACACAATTGTATAAAACATGAAAAAATTCCCTTGAGTATCACACTTGGTTTAAATGAGGGCACACACATTATTCATTCTTGTGAGCTTGGTACCTTTTAAACACTCAGCAGTTGCTCTTTAGACGTTTTCTTTTTGCTGTTTTTCCCTTGACCTGATTGGTATACACACACACACACACACACACACACACACACACACACACACACACACACACACACACACACACACACACACACACACACACACCTCAAGAGGTGTAAAGACTAACACCAGATCTGAAAATAGGCTCATCCTTCTGTTGCTGGGGCACAGCCCAGCTCTTTCATCATCACTGTTTGAAGAGTGCCTTGCGCATCACTTCCAGTTTTCTACGTTGAACCCTGATATTTGGCCTGTAAATTGTCAAACCCTCACCATCTGTCCAACTCATAACCCAGTTAAATCAAGGCAGAGAGGATATCATTTCTCAAACTGATTGTTTGGGGGGATTATAGAGTTGTGCTTTGATTAAATAAGCCTATTATTTTCTGGATTAGCCCATAATGGACCAAAGAAACACTGCTCAGCCTTTTTCTGATCTCTACTGAGTTCTTCAGAAGTGAAAAAAATTCAATCTTCACCCTCTCCATAGGGTGCCACCAACAAGTGATCACACAGATATCCTGCACAAATCAACAATGTCCACAGGGTGCCAAGCGGTCTCTTTTACACGTGTGCTCCTCGCGCCAGCTTGTGTGTTTGACACCTGCACTTGCTCGCCACTGTTGAAGGATGGGAAAGAGAGTGATTGGAAATAGTTTCCATCTGGCACATTCAATCCACTCTCCCCGGCCCCGCTCCCTGAACCACCCCTCCCACCTCTCCCTGCTACAGCTGACACATACCCAGTCCCACTGCCACACAAGCATATTGTTTCTATCCTCCGACAACCAAGGGATTCATAAAGCCTAAACCCTAACCGCCCCCCAGGGATACGTGTTGAAAGTTTGAACCAAATCTGAAATTTCCCTGACATTCTTTCTGAATACTCATTTAGTTTTGGATTCACTCAGTCTGGTGTCTCCAAAGAGCACAAGCCAGGTGCTACTATGAGACTTTTTTTATTATTATTATCATTATAACATTTAAAGCAAGTATTCGTACTACTATTGGTATTTGTTACTAATTTAAGTCACACACACACGTACAAAATACATGTTCACAACCTGTACATAACAGACCAAGAGTACCAGCATTAAAGTCAGGGTGAGCATTCATGTGGATGTAACAAGGTTTCAGGGATGGGGAACTATGCTGTGGCTTAAAGGTAAAGTCGCTTGTTCTGAAATAGCTGGCAAGAGCAGCTACAATCACAGCACCCCACTACTCTCCCATCTGTCCTCTGGTGAAAGCAACATCCTCCCTGCACATGAAAGTGCACTGGCTGATTCTTGCATGAAGCCATGTGGAGGAGATGGTGCAGGGTGGACAGCTCCACTGATGTCTGCTGACTCACTATCCCACTAACTTCTGTCCATTTTCTCTACTTCAAAGGCGGGTCAAGTACAGGCGACAGGTGCACCAAACAATCATTTTGTTTTTCCATGGATGAGATGATAGATTGTTGTGATTTGTGAATGTGGGCTATATTAATTAAATTTGATTTTTTTTAAATTGGATTTATAGAAATTGGATTCTTAGGGTTTTAGCACTGAGTGGTGCCAAGGCCCTGTTGTTTTAGCTTTGATTATTACTGTTACCTTGTTAAGGAAAATAAGTCATTTTTCTTTTGGTCCACATGTGCTTGAATACTAATGAAAATTCTCAGACAATTTAAAAGTTACTGAATTAATTTCAAATGGGCATGGCACCACAATGCCTCTCATTAAGAGCATGTTGGTATGTTGTCTTATGGTAATTGAAGCTCCTTTGACGACAAATCAAAAGAAAGAATGCTGAGCAGAGTAAACCAGCGGAGAGACACCAGGCTGAGGGCAGCAGCTAATCCTGTATCTGTTTGATGCTCCGTTACCATTATGTTAATGGAATCTGTGGGTGTCGGGTCTCTAAGGAGCCTCCTTACACTAGCAGCAAAAGCTTACTTTACCCATGTCTCACCAACACCTTCCTCTCTAGCAGTTTATTTCCTTTTCTTATCCTCTCACCTCTTCTGCTCTTACACTGCACGTGTGTCCTGCTGAAAGTGTCAATGACACCTACCTCAGGTCACTTTCCCCTTGATAAGATACATGTCTGACTCTCCGTTCAGAAACAGCACTCAAAGCCTAGAAAATCTCATGTATCCTGTACAAACCCCTGATGGATGTGCAGTGGGTTATCACTGTGTATAGCCCACTGCATGTTAATGATTGGGGGTGAGTTTAAGAGAGATCGCAGCCATCTGGCTCCATCTTTTTATGTGAAACACTGTCACGTCTCGTCTTGGCCAAATCTGTGGATGTGGCAGTTAAGCTTCCTCTTCCTCTCTGTCTCATTTTACCAGTCTCTTTTTACTTCATCTTTCTCCTTTCTCCCCTTTTGCTTATCTTTGTCTGTCCCCTCCCTCCACATACAATCTCTTTCTTTGTTGCAAACATTTAGTAGAAAGAGAGTTGTAAACAATTCATCAATAATGTATGTATATAGAATGAATATGAATTGGTTATTATGAGTAAATGATAGTAAAGGCAACTATGTATAGATATTTTCAATACAACTTCCCCGATCTTCCAGACATAGCAGATGGAAATGACTAGAAGGTTACCCTGGCCTAAAGAGCCATGTTGCCAGTAAATAAAATGTAGATAAGCTGCATAATTGTACTGACAGATCCACTGTAATTTTGATCTTCATGTGGGACTGCATGCTTGATATGTAGTTCATGCTTAAGAAAGCCTGCTCGCACAAGTATGTTGACCCAAAGATGGACAGGACTCCAAATGCATACTCCTGTTCAGTTTGGGGAATGGCATTCCATGTGTCAAACAAACGTTTGTCGAGTCTGGTGAGGCTTTCAATCTCGCCCCATCAGTGCTCTTGAACGAGCATGACCCTCTGATGTGCGACATCTTCCAAATCGGCTGTCAGGTTTTTGAACTTGGACAGCCACAAGTCTTTATCAGCTATGTCGGCCAGTTCAATTTCAAGATCAGGTTGCCTCACTCCTGTGATGCCAACATGTTCACTGGGGATGGGTCGATGTCCAGGAGTGTGAATTGGAAGGATAATGTGGTTTTCTCTTTTCTGAACACACTGAATCGTTCCCCAATTGCATAACAATGATGACCTACGGTCTAGATGAATAGCAGTCACACGTGAGTCAAAACATAACAGGCTAAAGTACAAATCCAAAAGGAAAACATGAGGGTTAGGGTTAGCAGGTTTGACAGGCAGTCTAACAAACAGGCAAAGGTAACTAAAAACACAAGGCGAATGAGGAAATGAAGAAAAAACCAGGTCAGCAACAGGAAAGGCAATGGAAGAATGCTGGAACGTTGTGTACAATGCTCGTCTGACAATGAGCCTGAGTGTGACCAGAGGGGATGGGGAAAACGAGACACAGGTGGAGGTAATGAGTGGAGATAAGTGATGATTCTCCCTGTACTGCCTGTGAATATGTAAGTACAACATTCAAGGCAGTACAGGGAGAGCTGTGGTAGTAGACTCATAACGTTTTCAGGTTCCTTGCCTTGTCCCTATAATTGCCACAAGTACACCATTATTTTGTACCACTGGCGCCCCAGTGTCATCAGTGATGCATCATCAGTGCCCCAAAAGGTAACCCTGGCTGCCTCTCTTGGAGGTGATCAGTCAGCTCATTTAGTTCTTCAACGCTCATCTCCTGAATAAGTCATGTGAAGACACATGTAAAAGATGGTAAATGGTCTGTATTTACGCGTATACCGCTTACCCTTCAAAGTGCTTTACAGTAGTTTACATTCACTCAGTCACACATACATTCATAAAGTGCTTCTATTTGCAGCACTTTGTATTTATGTGACAATGTTAGCATTAGCATCCAAATGGCATTCTAACATTAGTTAGCACTAGCAATCTGGTAGCTATCTGACTTGTAGCTACCATCAGATCAGACCACAAGAACACAAATGCTGCAATGCAGGAATGATTTCTCTCATGTCGAGTGTCGATTAGTGTTTACAAACATGAATAGAATTGTATATGCAGTAATCTGAAATGACTCATCTCTGGTCAGGACACTATTTGATGCTGTTGTGAACATATTGACTCAGTGGGCCACCTTAGCTTTACTCGGAAAGGGGGGGGGGGGGGGGGAGCGGGGGGGGGGGGGGGGGGAGACAGCAAAAATTACCACAATCTTACGCACAGCATTTTTCAACATATCAATCCTTTATCTGCTCTACCATCTTTAGATTTATGACTGGTCTTTCTCCGTTTCTACCTGGAAACTCTGTTTCTAGGATTTTATTTTTTGATGACAAAAACAGACTTGTTGACAGATATCTCTATCAGATAACAGTATCTCAGTATCTTCCAGAAAGAACTTGTGAGCTGTAAAGGTCAGTCAGTTCCGTTCAATTCCCAGGTTTCATTCAACTTACCAAATAAAAAGGAGCACTGTCAAGTGTTGTTATACCTTGACTTATTGGCCTGTAAAATCGAATTGACTGGACCAAGCAGTGCAGAAAATCAGGAATCCTGATTCGTGTCATGTCCTGGGTTCACTGCTCTCATGGCAGACTTTCTGTGTCCAGCAGCTGATTAAAACACAGTGAAAGCTGATTGGTTCTCCCCTGTCAGCTGGTGAGCAAGAGAGGGCAACATGTACTCATGCACACACTGATGAAACTCAGGTGCTGACCTCAATGATATTCCCTCAGTAAACGAATGTAGATGAGGCCTCAGCTACAAAGAACAGAGGGGGAAATAGGACCATCGTAAAATCTTAATCTTGCAGTTACATACCAATATGGAGTCACCCTCTGCTGGTCAATTGAGATAATGCAACTTTCAGGCAATTGTGCTCTGGCATCGCTTTTAGTCCCGGAGTCTAAATCTGTCTTGATACACATTCTGCAAAAATGACATTATTCGCTCAAGGGAGCAGGAGCAGGGATTCAGGAGGCCATCCATTACTGAAGTCTGTGAAGTGTCATATCCCTCCATTCTAAATTCTGGATTATACAGCTGTATGGACTGATCTAACTCTGCATCAATACATGATGAGAAATTAAGGTGTAACAGCACAGTATGTTTGCAGTGTCATGTCCATTTATATGGTTAAAAATAGGCTTTATTTTATTATTTTTTGAGGGGGGAGGGTATGGGTGAGGAGGAAGGAAGGATTGTCCTCAAGCCACAGAGTCTGTAGCTCGAGTAACTCTCCCCCAGTCTGCCTCGCTCAGTGTACTTGGACAAGTTACATATCGCTAAAATGTGCCAACATTTGTGAGGGGATTGCAAAACTGAGATCTTTATACAAATTCACCCCCAAGAATCCAGAGTGAAATGAATCTAAATTTTGCCCAGTTGTTGTAATGACTGGGGACACGGAAGAACCCAAAACTAGGAAATACCAGAAACCAGGACTAGAAAGTTCAAAGTAAAATATTTATTAACAAAAGGAGGTAAGGCACGGCTTGAAAACACACCATGGAAACATCTAAAAGTACAAAACTGAAAATCACTCATTAAGAGGATAATTAGAATCACTAAAGACCTATCTAACAAACAACAAACACTTGAAAAGATAACAAAAAGTGACACAGGACAAAAGATTTTAACTTGACAAAACACAAAGGAGAAAAATGACAAGAACAAAAAACCTGTCAGCTCAGGAACAAGGAAGAGCTGCTAAGTAGAGACATGAGACATGAGACATGACAAGACGAACTGTCAACACGACAAGGGAAGACACAGACTACATATACACAGGGGTTAATGGGACACAGCTGGAGCACATTAGAGCGGGGCCGACAATCACACAGGTGGGAAACACAAGAGGCAGGAAGGGCAAGCGACCTGAAACGAGAGGAGAATTATTCTTCAAAATAAAAGACAGGAAGTGCAAGACAAGACAAAACGCACAGTGACATCAGGTTGACACACCCATGCTCCACTGAGGACAGCAGACAAGAAGACCTGAACATGAATCTACACTAAACATGAATCTAACCTTTAACACTTGGCAAGACTTAACAACGTGAATGACAGGACACGACAGTAGTTGAAATGATCAGTTAGTGGGTCTCTACAGGTAATCAACTGGCAATCATCTTTTTTAACAGTATAATATTCTAGTCATTTAAAAAAAGAACGTGTGATGGATTTAGTCACATCCAATGGTGAAGTTTCATGTTGCAGCTGACTTCCCCATCCCACTCTTCCTGAGGTCATGGCAGTCTTAGGTTATCACAAAACTCAAGTTCTGACAGTTCTGACAATTGATTACTTTCACCAAATCTTACTAACTGGAAATCTAAAGCTCTAAAGTAACTCCTATGCTCCCTCCTCCTCTCCCTCCCTCTCTCTCTCTCTCTCTCTCTCTCTCTCTCTCTCTCTCTCTCTCTCTCTCTCTCTCTCTCCCTCTCTCTCTCTCTCTCCCTCTCCCTCTCGCCCTTTCTGGCCAGTTTGGTTGGTTTTTTGTGTTTTCTGTGTTGGTTTTTGTTCAGTCTGTCTGAGATCTAAACTGTTGACACAGAACCTCCCTGCACTTTGAAGCATCATCTGTATGACCTTGGGTCAAAACCGTCAAGCCTGCATATTTGATCAATGAGTGGAGCTGATCAAACCGTTATGGGTCATTCCATCTTGCTAACATTGTTTTCTCCCCCCTTTCTCCCCTGCTTCTGTCTTCCATCAGGATGACTTCCTCTTCAGCGTGTCCATAGTGAGTGGCTTCATATGTTCTCTGCTGGCCATTGCCAAGTTCATGTTGGGAAGGGTGCTTACCAGTCGTGCACTTATCACTGATGGTAAGACGCACACACACACACACACACACACACACACACACACACACACACAGACTATATAATGAATCATCAATTCAGTTCACACATGCTCTGAAAAGCATTTTCAGATTTACTTGTTAATTTTCAGTATCTGTTTAATCTAGTTGCAATCTAGGTAGTTTAGGACATTGCTCTTTGCTTATGGGATAGGTTTTAATTGAGTGATTTAGTTTTTCCACGACTGACAAGATGTATTTCTTAAAGCCTTTTCACTCTTTTAAAAAAACAAAAACAAAATCCACTTACAAACTACAATTAGAATTTAAAAAAATTCGTCTGACTGCGTAAACAAGAGATTCAGGAGATTCAGAGATAGGCTAGAGTCCTTGATCTAGTGACTATTTGTTATTGCCTCAACTAAATGAACACTGGTATAAGGTCAGCAAATTAAGTAAGTCAAATTTCAGTCTTTGGTTTCGTGAATAGGAGGTAACAATCAGGTGTCCAAATACCACACAGACAGGAGTTAGCAAAATACCAAAACTACATCAGTGCCCTTTAAATGATCACAAGAGAAATCACATACGCTTAAAGAGAGAAACCGAGAGTAGAAAATGTCAGTGAGGTGTGGAAATATCTGGGCATAAATCAAACATGCACTAAGGAGAAACAGCTGAGTGAAACAAAAGGTAGAGTCAACTATCAGCAGGAATATGAGGCAAAGTAGGAATCAAAGTCATCTGAAACCTAATGAATGTTTAATATTGTACAACATTAACTTTAAATTATTGATTGAAGGACCAGCCATGTCTGTAGTATCAACTCGTGAAGTTATAACACACTAGCCTCACTCATAAAAAGTATAAAAATGAAATGTAAAAAGTACCTCAAAGTTTTTAATTCAAAGGCGCAGTGTGTAAGATTTGGTGACATCTAGTGGTGAAGCTTCATGTTGTGTCCATCACCTCACCCTCATCCTTCTGAACATACAGGAGAACCTATGGTAGACTTCAGTTGTCATTAAAACTCAAATGACGTTCAGTACATCCACTTACTCTACTGTGAAAACGTAGAGAGGACCCGCTCCTCATGTAAATATACATTAATGGGCTCATTGAAGGGTAGTGGATAAAAAATAAAACATGTAGGTGATTATAAATTCATCAAAATGTCAGTATGTAATTGTTTTGTAGTTGTTTTAGAAGTGACAAAAATGCACCTTCAATCCATAAAACACTGAGTTTCACCACATGAGGTGCTAAAGCAACTAAAAATAAAAAGTTAAATTATCAGTAGCTGCGCATAGACAGATGCACTAATAAACCAAACCATGGCAAGCGCACACACAAATACATACTAACACTGCAGCACTCGTGTCTGAATGGACAACACATCAATCCAATCTCAGAAACTCACAGGGTAACGCTTGTATAGTCAACAATCATTGGAGTCCACATGTGCATTTGTATCTTAGAGGCTTTAGAAAGTAACTACTCAAAACAAATGCTCCTCATCTGCTACCCGCTCACCTCTGCTCCGTCTAAGGAAACACTGCCATCTTGTGGAGTTACAACTCTTTGCTAGATAGGAGTATCATGAGCTCTCTCATGTGCCATGGCTGGCTGGCTGTTGGCTAAGCATTGCAGGAGCATGTCACGTATAAAAGTTAAAAACTGCATGGCCATGAAGTGGTATCAGTCATATCAGCTCACTGCACTGTGTCAAATATACCCATGAATAAAAGGATGACTGGATACAATGCTAATATGTTCCACATTTTGTGTTTTGCAGCATTTAATTCCCTAGTTGGAGCAATCATGGGATTTTCCATCCTGGTCAGTGCTGAAGTTTACAAGCAACATCCTGATGTCTGGTTCCTAGACGGCACCATCGGAATTCTCATTGGACTAATCATTTTGGCATACGGTGTCAAGTAAGTGAAAACCCTCATTATCACAATAGTGTGAGGTATTGACTGTTAAATGGTCCCATGTACTTATAGATACAAAGTGCTGCAAAAAGAAACAGTATGAATGTTTGTGTGACTGTGTGAATGAAAACTGTATTGTAAAAGCGCTTTGAGGGCTCATCAAGACTTGATAGAGCTCTATATTGATTCAGACCATACACAGTCCTGAGGACTGATGTCTTTCGCTTGCCAACTAGCTTTGATGCAGCAGCATTATCACTACACCTCTGAGTGTTCACCGCAAGGCTGATGTCAGGTTAAACCATCTGTCCAGCACTGGGTTCCACTGCTGATCTCTTGCCCTCACTTACTGTGCATACAGGCCTGTGGTGGGGCCTGGAGTGTGAGGCTGCCCTCACAGTCTGACCCAGGACTGAGCTCCAGCTAAGTGGTTTTGGTGGGTTTGTGTGGTATACGGAGAGCACAGCCAGCTGCACTGGCTAATAGTTAGCTGAACTGTCGTCATTTTAGTTGTGGTTGTTGCTTGCTCATGCCAGATGAATATGATCACAGCTAAAGGTGCAGTGTTTAAGATTTCAGACAACTGTTGTTCCATGTATTTGTATCGATAAATGTAATTACAAAACAATATATACAGATTAAAAAACATTTTTTTTTTTTACAAAAGCCTAATCACCTCAAAGTATGTCTTGCTTTTTAGATTAGCCTAAAATTTACTGTATATATACACCAAGAGGGGGTCCTCTCTATGGGGGCCGCCATGTTTTTACAATAGCCCAGAGTGGACGTACTAGGCATCTTTTGCGCTTGAATGACAACTCAGGGCTACCATAGGTTCTCCTGCATGCCGGATGGGAAGGGTGAGGTGATGGATACAAAATGTAACTTTTACCTGGAGATGTCACAAAATCTTTCACACTGCACCTTTAAGTGACTGAAAGAATGCTGATTGCACACTATGTCGCCGCCACAGGTTTTAAATCTTTACAGCAAACATGTTAGCTTAGCTCACTCTCACTGAATACCTTTGTCTCCACAGGCTCCTGAAGGACACGGTGCCCCGTGTGAGGCAGACAAGGCACTATGAACGCTTTGAGTGAGAGACGTGTGTTGACCAAGAGAGCAGTTCTGCAGTCACACACACACACACACACACACACACACAGACCTAAGCTGCCTACTGTCCTCTCCCCACTTCTGTCTGTCTTTCATTGTCACTTATATTTTTATATAGTGATATATCGCTTATATATACTTATATTGCATATAAACTTCACCATGTCACAGTTGGGCCATACACACATGTTTTCAAACACATACGTACAACATATACACTTTGTTGAATGTGGATAGCATAGTACCCAACAGGAACACATACACACACTCACACACACACACACACACACACATATACAGTTACGTTTCGAGACTTTAAGGGAACAGGACATGACTTAAGACCTCATCTTGCAAAGATGTTGAAGACACTGCATTCCACCCAGATTAATTTTTTTTACATTTTTCTCCCTGTTTATTTATGAAACCACAAATTGTAAAACAAAATCAATTCTAAATATTGGAAAATCTCCAACAAGCATTTCCTGCCCCACAAAAGAGAACTATTGGACAGCTCATCAGTTTTCGCTTTTTAATGTGGCTACTACACTCTATATCTTGATTTAGAGAAAGTGGATACATACATACATACACACACACACTTACATATATATATATATGTATGTGACAAAAACAGTGCTCTCTCTCTCTCTCTCTCGCTCTCTCTCTCTGTGGAAGATGACAACATTTACAAATGTGTTTTAATGGTGAGATAGACAAAAGCACTTGAATATTACTGTACTTAATAAACACAACATGCCAGGTTGGGTTTCAGTGTCGTGGCCAGTGACACTGCAGCACACCTCACTTTGGTTTCGAACCAGTGACCTTACTAACCACCGAGCCACCACTGACCCAATCTGCTGTTTATTTTCTTTATGGAACATTGTACTTGAACAATTTGGGGGTATTTATTGCATTTGTATTATTTATTTGTCCCTAATTGTCTGTCTTCAACTGATAACAGAAATGATTTAACCTAAAATGAATCCAAGCACAAAGACATAAAGCAGCCCCTGGGAATGTAAATAACACTGCGTATCATTACCATAGTTTCTCCCGCGTCTGCTTTGTTTTCCATGGTCCTATTGTCATTGTTCTTTATCGTGTGACCCGAACAGAATGTAGATACAAACAACAAGCTCTGTAAATATGTTAATTACACTTGTTTGCGTCCATCAGTAGCAACTAGTCACAAATAGTCATAGTGATTTAAGGCCATCATAACAAGGCTTTTTACATTGTGTAGACAGCTTGAGAGTGCAGGATGATCTATGTAGAATATAGTTAAAACTGTCTACTCAAATTTGCATATACTGTAAATGTTGTTTTACATACTGTAGATTATCAGTGAAATGAATGAGTATTTGCTCTATGTTTCTTTGCTCTGTAACTATCTGAGTGTGATCTTTCAGTGCTGTCCAAGGCCAAGCTGTGTCTCCCCCATACCCTTTTATGAAAGCCGTCAAGTAGCAAGGAAATTCTGATCGCACAGGAGCATCGCGACACTAAAGTGACAGAAGCCACAGAAATCAATATTGTCTGACTAAGCTTGACGCACTGTGGGTGTCAGACATGAGATCAGCCAGTTTTCTGTTCGAAACAGATATAAACATTGATTCATTGTCCTGTTGGAGGACAGATTTCTAATGACTTCATTAATGTCTTTTCAGTTGATTTTCCTCTTCTCTATAAATTACTGATCCTAATAGAAGTATTTAAATAAAGTGTTTAGAGATTATTAAAGGGGACCTATTGTGCCCATCTAAGGGACTTTCTATTTGTTCTTTAGCCTCTATTATGATGATAAACAGTATTTGTAGTCGTTATAGTTATATTATTATTATAGTCATATAAACGTTTTGGTTTTTTTAAACGAGCCCTTTTAAAAATCCAGAATTCCTTCCAAGGGAGAAACGCAGGGTTTTTCCTCCCCCCTCCCCCCCTTGAAACCTCACTATTTCCCGATTGGCTGATCGGTGGGCGATCCCTGAGTGGCTGAAAATGTGGGTTAGTCCCGCTTTAGAAGCAAGCAAGTTTCACACTCACAGGCGGCTCTCAGCCAGCGGCCTCCACTGCAAAACATAAACATTGCAAGGAGAAGTAACTGAGTTCAACACGTAAACATAAGAGTGCTTCCGTATATGTTCGAGCCGGAATCTGACCCAGAATACAAGAATGGACCATCCGAACGGCACACATGCGAACACAGGCAATGACTATCGATATAAGATATATATATATAAACTCCGTCACCCACTCGAGCCGTATAGTTAGGTTGGAGAGTGCCTGTTTGATTGATATCCTCTCGTGCAGACACACACGCCCACCCTCGGTTTGTGATGTCACAAATTGCCTTGTGTTGCAAACCGCGGGATTTGCTGCTCCTGCGGAGGCTGCCACCGTCTTTGTTAAATTACTCAAACATGCGTTTAGGTCATTTTATGCGGTTTCGACCAGCTTATTTGTAATACTTGCAACAGTGTGTTTAACTCCAAAAGTGAGGAAAACCACAATAGGTCCCTTTTAGATCTGTCAGATCAGCACTGCACTCTCTCATTTAAATTGTCATAGGTAAGTGAACATGAGCAATTTGAGGCCTGTATCCTCTGTGAAAATGTGTATATAATACAATCACGCAAAATAAAGTTCAGCGACAAGGCCTTGGACGGCGACTCTATATCTATTACACTGTTATTCTCAATTGTGCACTGACTCCATTGGACCATGAGCAATCTATAATGCTCTGTTAAGTCGCATTGTGTGAAGAATGACAATTAGCCAGGAAACTGAAGGTGTGGTGCTCACACTACTTCAACTCACCAACAGCACACTGATTGGTAATGCTCCCCCTCATCAATTTCCAATGCATCTATGACATCTTTACTCTTACAATTACATTTTAGATGCTGATACCAACACACATGGCACAGAACCTATTCATAGCGACACAACAAAAGCACAACTGGTAAACTGTTATGTCTGGTTAAAGTGGAGACAATATCGATTTCTGTAACACAATCCTTTCTACCTCTCTTCTCTGCACTTTGCTTTGTTTTCATGACACTTGTCTTTCAGTCACCACACTCCTGACTCGTCTGTGCAAGCGTTGCACTCACTTAAAAGTACAACAGGTTAAAGATGTCGTCAAATCTGAACTGAAATCCCATACTTGCTACATTCATATTTCCTTGATTACCCTTTCCCCATCCCATGAAATGTGTGACCTGTAACTCTCCATCTCACTTATGCTCTGTATTTGTGACTCTTGATCTTTTTTTTTTTTGCACAAATCTCAAAATGCCCAATGACAATGCATCCTGCAGCTTGATGAACTGTGCCAAATCACTGAAATGCCATATATGTCCCTTCTTCTGACATTTGTGTACATTTTAATTATATTGATGAATGAACTGATTGTCATTGCTGCAACATTCAATCCATTCACTTCTCTCCATTTAATAAAATTAAGTAAGAAAGCAATACTAAAACCACTTCTCTATTACTATACACTTTGCATGGACTTGGAAAACCCCTAACTCCGTTACTCCGGAAACGATTGCAGCGTGACACATGCAGAGATATGAAACTGGTTACACAATAAGTTTGAATATGTAACATCATTATAACATCATTTGTCTATTTGAACAGTAATGAAATCAGTGCTATGACAGATGATGTAAACATTATTTATGTAAAAGAGCAATATCTCTTTGTCAAAGAGCAAAGTTTTATTGATCAATAAAGTTTTATCCTGCTTACTCATCAATGCTTTTCAGACATGGCGTGTTTGTGTTTTTCCATTCCAGAGGCACTCCCTCTAACAGCCACTTTAGTTTATCTCATCTCGGTTTAACAGTTCCTGCATGAAGAGAGCAACTCCTATGGAGGTCAGACGGGGCATTCCTCCTCAACAGTCCGAGGGACAGATGCCGTTCACAGTGTCATCACACTGTTCAAAACCCAAACTAAACTCTAGAAAAAATAAACAAATAAAATAAAAAAAACAAAAGGACCTCCGAGGCTCACCGTACAGGGAAATGAACTGGATCTAGGAAAATCAAGAATAAAGAGATTCTAGGCATAAAGAATAATTCACAGGATGACGTGAGGTTCTGACAACATAAACGACCCACTGTCAACAGACAAAGAGAGAATATATAGAGAGAGCAGGGATCACTGACAGGTGTGGGTCATCACCAGAAGACAGCAGGTGAAGGCGATGAGGGAATCAGGGCAAGAGGCAGACAAGGCAGACAGCGTGCAGACGATACAGGAAGACAAGGAGCTGTCACCAAAGTAAAACAGGAAGTGGACGAAGGGGAACGATCGACACGGGCGGAAAAAGACATGACATTAACTAATGGGACATAACACTAACAGACTTGGTGGT
>JAFBJT010110606.1:0-11524 GCA_016785325.1 Chascanopsetta lugubris | reverse complement strand
CCCCCCCCCCCCGCCGCCACCCCCCTTAATTCCCAAGGGGATTGGCGCAATGACGTCATCCAGGTGTAATAAACACAAAAAGACGCTTTGGAGCGACGTGCCCTGCGCATAATCCGCAGCAGATTATTGTCCATCCTCCTCCAACTCCTCCTCCCTCTCACACCAACTGTGCATGTTTGCACGTGACGCAACTTTTGACATTCCCTCGCCCTGGCTGCGCCGCAGAGGTCGAGGATTCGTCAGAGTTGCGGGACAGAAACACGCGCACTTTGGCGCACGGAGGAAACACCATGACTCAGCGAAAGTGCGCCCGGTGCGACCCACCCTCCGCAGTGCAACACTCAGACAAGCTCTGCCGCATACTCGCCGCGTGCCCTCCAGCCCCTCCACACACACACACACACACACACACACACACACACACACACACACACACACACACACACACACACACACACACACACACACACACACACACACAACTTCACAGTAAACTCTCAAAGCAGTGGTTACCGGGCTCCTCCGGATGGTCGGCGCCCGGCGCCGGTAGTAGCAGTCGGCGGCGGCCATGGTGCTGGAGGTCATCCCGGTGAAAGGCTGCAGCAGCTCCCGCCCGGTGCCTGCGGCGGAAGGGTGCAGCTCCCCGCCCCCCCGCCCCCCCCCGCCCCCGTGCCCGGGGCTGCCTGAGCTCAGCCGCGGCTCTGCCCTTCCTCCTTTCCCTCCTCCTCCTCCTGCTGCTGCTGCTGCTGCTGCTGCTGCTGCCTCCTCTCAGACGGAGGGTGGCAGCCTCACTGCATCCTTTCCCTCCCTTCTGATCTGCCTCCTCCTCATCTTCATCCTCCTCCTCCTCCTCCTCCTCCTCAGCCCCCCTGCGTCATCACTCGGTTTTTTGCTTACTCATTCGTTTGCAGCAGTGAGCGATGAGACGTTCAGGTACGAGCAGGATGTTTAGGGAAGTGCATCACGTAGTGGAGGGTGTGGGCCCCCCCCCCCCCACACACACACACACACACACACACACACACCAGCAACAGGCCGACAACAGTTCACATGCAGTGTAAACAATGCATTGATTTATGAGGTGCATTGCAGGTTGTGGTCAGGTTTTCAGCACCATAGACAGCGACTCATTCATCACACCATCTGCACAGTCACACACACACACACACACACACACACACACACACAGGTTTGTTCAGCTGTCCTTATCAGGACTTCATATTAACCCCTTAACCTTTCCTTAAATTAATTGAGACCGCCTCAGGCCTGATCCCTGACCTTAATCTAACCGCAGTTCACATGTTAACCAGCACTTACACCAGGTCCTCAGAAAGACTGTAAAACACATTAGGACAGTGCTTTTGTCCCCATGAGATCAAACAACAGACCAAGTGCACAACCACACACACAATACACAACTGTGGTGGTGACTCATGAATCATGAACTCTGGATCTAAACGTTGAATCACTGACCATGAATTGTGTCAATTAAGAATTATAATGACAAACGAAGCTTGTTCAGCCTTCTCACATTTAGATTCTACCATTACTTGCAGTGCTCACATTTATAATCCCTGCTCCTTTAATCTGTGCCAGGCTTTTTATTTTGTATGAAAACTCCAAAGAGGGCTGTTGTTATTGAGTTGTTTACACACATTAAATAAAGCGGTTCTATCACATGTGGACATTTCCTTGTACATGATCTGGTGTAAAATGCCACATAAGAAAACAATGACACGAGAACTCACTGCTATTCTGGCCAGAGCAGTTTTGATGGAGGCCCACGTGTCCAGTCTTCGGTCCAAGATGATGATAAACTTGACTCCGGGCTGACTCGCGCTGCAAGAGGAATGAGACGCATGGTTAAAGTTATAATGTCGTTCAGTGTATCTGCATAGAACATGGTGAATTAAAGCTCAGAGGTAGGAACACAACAAAGGCAGGTGCACTGTTAAAAACATGCCCAGAACTACGAACTAATACAATGTTGCCGCTCATGCTGTAATTATCTGCGAGGTTTGGACACAGAGGGCACCCGTAGGACATTTGACGGTCAGCTGAGTGGAGGCCAGCTGCGCTCAGAATACAGGCATTTGGTGCAGTGCAGAAAGTGAGCGGCAAAGAGAGAGAAAGAGAGAGAGAGAGAGAGAGAGAGAGAGAGAGAGAGTGAATGAGGCAGAACACACCGAGGGATGAGGGTGAGGTACGTAAACACTTTGGTCAGAGCTTCCTCAGGTATGTCACTGAACGCCGAACACTCAGGGAGAGTGATAATGACACTGGAGTCTTCCCCACGGCCACCTGGAGGGGGGAGGGGGGAGGGGGGGGCAGTTAGTATTTTTCATGATGAAGCATAAGATTATCTCGAGACATGTGAAAGTAAACGTGGTTCATGACAATAAGAAAAAGGCCTCACCTGAGAGATAAGCCACCTGCTTCTCTATGTAGCCTCCCACCTCCTTCATGCTCACGGGGACGGTCACCTCTGGAAGATCACACACACATTTTAATAACACAGCTTTCAGGGGGGGGGTCATATGTTGGATCTGTCGGTGTCCGAACTCCGGCTCCAGGGCCAACTGCAGCCCGTCGTCCAATTGTTATTGGATGAATTATTGATCATAGATACATTTAAAAAACAAACGTCCCTGTGATTATTTTCTTTAATGATACAATTTCATTTAGCAGATGCTTTTATCCAAAGTGACATCTGACGGTGGAGGGAGAGGCTGGGAATTGACCTCATGCATTCAAAAGAGCATAATCTACCACTGGGCTACATCCAACCCGAGATTATTTGATCTTTTATTTGTGTGAAGACATTTCTAAATGTTACACACTGAAACTTTGATGAGGGAAACAAAACAGGACGTGTTGTCAATCGGAATCGGAGCGAAGCTCACACAAATCTTTGAGACCCAAAGGTGTTTAAAACCACACTCGGTGAAATGTCAGCGCGAATGCAACAGATTAACGCTGCAGTAAATTCGCTCACATTCCATCGAGGCCTCATCCATAATGGAAAGTGACATTAAATATGAATTGGAGCAGAGAGCTGGAGAGAGAGAGAGAAAATGTCAGAAAGCAGAAGGAAGGGGATGATGAGCAGAGGAGGTGTCGGTTTCCATGAGTCGACTGCAGTAACAGTGTCGGTCAGGTGGACAGGCAGCCAGTAATGAGCTCTGCTGCTGCCCGATAAATATTTGATCTGAGTCTGTAACAGAGAGGAGATGAGCCAGGATGGTGCACGCGTGCGCACACGCACACACACACACACACACACACACACACACACACACACACACACACACACACACACACACACACACACACACACACACACACACACACAGACACAGGTGGAGGTGGAGGGTAAAGTTACTGTCACGCTGGAGGAGTTGTATAACCGTTAAACCCTGATCCACAACAGTCACATGAAGGTGAGACAAGAAGAGTTGATGCAGGTTGTGGATGGTTTGAGGAAACAGGCTGAGAATGAGGTGCTTTGATCCGTTTCATTACGTCTACGAGGGACGTTTACATTCCCCCAGTCCTCGGTTTGATTGTTTGTGAACTTCAGAGCTACTCAGCAGATTTCCATGAAATAAAGAGAAAGATCTCGACTCCTTACATTTACATCTCACACTCACAATAACATCCAGGGCTTTCAGACATATCTGCAGGTGGTTCTAAGGTTCTGAATATCTCATACTGCTGATGCCGTTGAGCGTTCTGCTACGCAACAACAGTGTAAAGTTACAGCGATCACACTGGAGGAGAATATGTCAGCCACAACAGCCTCAGGCGGATGAGAGGAGATTCATTACTAATATATATATATATGAATATTTCTTAGAAGTTGCGAGGGAGTGTGGGATTGAAGTGAGGGATCCTTGGAGTTAACAAGATCTGAAAGACATTGAAAAGCGCGCAGAGGTTCGTGTTGTAGATACAGGCTGAAACACTGCTGCAGTCAGGAGGCTGGTCTGTGCTGCTCCCTCCAAATGAACGTGACCTATATCTATGAGCTCATGTGCTGGATGACTTGTGGTAGGGATGTTTGTCCTGACTGACATCCCATACAGGAAATGGCAGCAGTGAAACAGAAGTAAGGATTGAATGGTTTTTCCGATACAGGCTCGGTGGTAGACCTGAGCCTTTTCATCCGAACCACCACGGTCAAGATTAAAAGTGGTGTCAGTTTGTGCCTCTTAGTTTTGTTTGCTGCAAAAAGTATTGTAAAAAGCACATGGAAATAAAAAGCTCGTTGACTTTCTGCTGAGGGAACTGGTTCCATAAGAACTGAACATCAAGAAGGCATCACACTCTCTGTACTCTTTCACGCTTGTTGTAAATAATCTGTGATATTTTGACTTTATTTTTGACAAATTGTCAATCAAAGAAATATAATCAAATGTTTGAAGATGAACTCCATCAAAGTTGCAGCAGCAGCCTGTCCCACCATCAAGAACATTCTGAGAGCACTGCCACAGAGAGCTCCTTGGGGTGATTGTACGTAAATGTACACGCTGACTTACGTAATCACAAATCAGACTTCTCTCCTCCTGACCTTTTCCTGTTTGCTCTCCTGCTCTTGAACCCACAGAGACACGGCCATGTTTGTCGCCGCCGATGGGAAGTGAGATTGGCTGGCAGTGAAAACAGATTCAGCCTGGGACCTGAGATCCTTTGAGTCCGCAGAGCTTATCTGTGTTGTCCAAACAGTGGTACACATCCAGGCCGATTTCATCGCACACGGGCAAACACAGATTTTCAACGGGAATGAAATGATAGTTCCGTTTTTTTAAAAGGTGTTGGAGTTAACGACCGTACCCGACTGGTGTGCTCAAATCTACACTCACCGGCCACTTTATCAAGTGCACCTTTTCGCAGCTTGTTCGTGCAGATGTCTGATCGGCCAATCACAACGCACCAGCTCGGTGCGTTTAGGCATGTGAACGTGGTCAGGACGACCTGCCTTTAATATACTATATCTCCGGATTTCAGTGACTGCTTATCTGCTGGGATTTTTGACACACAACCACCTCACTAGAGTTCACAGAGACTGGTGGCAAGCTGTACCTAATAAAGTGGCCGGTGAGAGTAAACGACTGCCACAGAGATGCAGCGGCAACTGCAGAGAGAGCTCGTACCAACACAGTGAGAATCCTCCATGAAGCCTGATTTGGTGGAGACTCAAAAAGCGGATGCATATAATCCCTCACAGAGACCAGAAATCCGCTCTTACACATACAAACATGGTCATAGTACACACACACACACACACACACACACACACACACACACACACACACACACACACACACACACACACACACACACACACACACACACACACACAGTGCACAGGTCTGGCCTCTCACTGCTTTTAGGTCATGAGATATTTGGCTAAACAAAGCTTTGAGAGCTAAGGGGATTAGACTGGTGGGAGGCTGCGCCCTGATAGGAACGGGTCGGAGGAAAATGAAAATGTATTTAGAGGGAAACGTGGACGCGAGACTGATAAATAAAGGCTGAACAAAAGGATTTGAATTTCTAAGCCTTAAAGGTGCAGTGTCAAAACGTGCGTCATCAGATCTCTATGGTGTTTGATGCTGTGACTGCATTAAAGTTGTGTGACTTTCTTTTATATTGTGCCATGGCATAAGGAATATGTTTACGTTTGTGATATGGACCAAAAGGTAAGTTGATACTTAGTGTGTTTGAATGTTCTTTGTTCACAATAGAAATTAAAGTTACAGTGGTCACACTCGTGGCTGAGGGGAGGTTTTGAAGAGGTGTCGGTGTCAGTGGATGTTGAAAGGTCTTAAGGTTCTACAGTTTCGTTGAGGGGACGCTTTCCCTCTGAGGTTGGATGCAGAGGCAGGGAATAGGACCCGCAACCTCGTACAGTCAAGGCGCATGCTGTACCACAGAGCTAACCCTAAACCACAAGGTTTCAAAAATGTATTCCATTTAATCCCCGGGTTAGAAAAACAACCTTGTATGGAATGTAAGACTAAGTCAGACTTCATCCCAGCCATGAAAACAACTTAACGTCAGTTATTGTGTGACCTCAACGCACAGACAGGAAGTCAATGCTCCTCATCCAAACAGCACTTTACACAACACAGATACATACACTGTACATAGATGAGGAATAAGGTTCTCCTCCTGAATCCACTGCTGTTTATTCGTATCCATGAATATTATTCTCATCATTTTATCGCGCTGAATGAACAGATGTCCCCCTCGCTGGACTATTGTTTTAAACATGGCGGTTCATGTCTTTACTCAGATGTTGTTGGTCACAATAACCCCGCCCCTTTACGCCTGAGGTATCGGGCCTCGGCTGGAAACCAGGAAAGAGCTGGTGGCTGGTTTGGCTCCTGTGTTGAGAGGCGGCGCTGGTGTAGAAGCGGTTAGTTCATGTCTGAATAGACATAACAAACTATTTGAGTTATCATGGGACAAATACTGTTTGAGATGTGAGCCGTGCGAGTAGCTGTGTTGAGGAGCGTTGAGTGATGGATGTAAACAGTTGTCACGGAGGACGAAAACGGAACTTCACTGCTGAGTGGCACGTCGGCCTCAGATGATGCTTCACAGCGTCGTGTTAGACTGTGGGGTATTTACGATGCAGCTGTGTGAATGAGTGAAAAGAGCATGTCAGACTCTGATACAGGGAACGAGGTGGGCTATGAAAAGTGATGAGATGCATCACAGCTCGTGGAGTAAACCATGAATCTGTAGTTACAGCCTCGTAAAGCAGTGTGTTCTTCCATTCCGTATCTCCCATGAGCAGATTAAGACGAGCCCAGAGAGAGAGAGCAAGGTTCACATTTCACACCGGGGGGAATGAAAAATTACCTCGCAGGTATAAATAGGAAGTGGATGTGGCCTGTGCCTGAGTTCCTCTGTTGGCTCAGGTTAAATGAAGCCACAGGAGACGTAAAGAAATGAAGAGGCAAAGGTCCATGAATTAAACAATGACTCAACGCTGCTGAAATCCCAGATTAATCCCATTAGCCTCTGGAGGAAGCTGCTCCACTGAGCTGTCACTCACAACAGGGGCAATTTCTGCTCGGCATCTATTTCTTCTTTAGAGTGTTTCAGGACTAAGACAATGGACTGTTTTACCTTAATTCAGTTCTTTGATGAAAGAAGATCAAACCATAATGTAAACCGCCGCTGTCGTCATGGACTGAATTCATATAGAAGTGCTTTTCTAGTCCAGTCAGTTCACATTCACCCACACAAACATTCATCCAGTGCAGCCATGTGCAGCGATCTATGTCAACAAGGGGCAGTTTGACTTCCCTTCGACACTTCGGAATGCAGAGTTGAGATGGGAGAGACAAGGACTGAACCAACAACCCTCTGGTTAGGACGACCACTCTAATCCTCAAACTGCGGATAATCCACAGCTTCAAATTGAAATCTAGTTTAGTGGGGTTTTAACTCGACACATGACACAACATCATCTAACATTATGTTTTTTCCGTCATGTTTCCTCCGTCACAGACGAGTCCTGATCCCGATCCACAATCCTCAATCGACACATCATCAAGTTAGAAATTATGGATGGAAAAAAATAAATATCTACCCATCTGTGGTGGCTTAAAATAGCTGACAATAATCCCTGCAGTGGCCTACAGTTGTAGCAAAGCTGCAGGGAACAGGAGCAGCAATAACACTGACGGTCCACAGATATACACAGAGCAGTGCTCTGGGCTGTATCACTGTAACGGTTCCGTATGTCAAACCAAACGAACTCCGGCTGCAGTCTGCAGCAGGGAGGAGCCAGGTGAAGTGTTTGTAATGGAAACGGTGTCTGAGAGTCAGAGGTATCATGTGTACTCACGCTGCAGAGTGCTCTCCAGCTGGGAGCCGGCCTGCAGGAGGCAGCGGTAGCTCTCCATCTCCCTCTCGGACTCTTTCCCCAGCTCTCTCTCCTCCTCCAGTGAGGCTGGGCCCATTCCCCCCCACACACACCACACACACACCACCACCACCACCACTACCACCACCCCCCGGACTCTGGATCCGGATCAGGCTGGGCGGGGAAGGGTCGTGGGAGGAGGTGTTGACGGTGGTGCAGGCCTCACGTCCTCTTCAGGGCCCCATGGTCCTCCATGGTGTCCAGAGGCCGAGGGCCTGCGGCAGGAGAAGTTAGATCCCAAGATCCTGATGGGACAGTTCCCTGAGACTGCTGCTGCTGCTGCAGCTGCTGCTGCTGCTGGATCCTCCTGACCTTGATCTGCATAGGGAACCTGCACACAGTTACATCACAAGAGCTGGACACAGAAGCAGAGAGTCCACACACACACACACACACACACAGCAGTGGCAGCAGACTGCCCCTCTCTCAGCAGCAGCAGCAGCAGCGAGCGACTCCAAAACAAACAAGCTCCATCTGGACACTGCTGTGTGTGTGTGCGGCCCCTCCTCTCCCTGAGCCTCAGTGCGTCAGCTCTGCACAGTGCAGAGCTCAGGAGCCGACTCCTGACACACTGCCAACTGCCTCCCAACTTCTCCTCTCTCGCTCTCTCTCCTCACACCCCTCCCTCCCTCCCTCCCTCCCTGCATGGTGCAGCCTCTCTGTCGGTATAATGCTGACCAAACGACACAGTCAGCTGGGTCGTTGGGTGTGCGTTACCCTGACTTTCTTCACTCTGAAACCGATGCACACACACACACACACACGCACAGAGGAGAAAAGGCCTCTTGTAGGAAAATGAAAATCTGCCGCACCCTCTGCCAACAAGCTTGGCCCATGTTAAGTCCAGCCTTCAATACACAACAATCACATTCAGACAGAGGAACAAATATGAAAGGGTGTCATTGTGTACATACCAATACGTAGAGGCTGTGTTGCCCACATACACACACACACCGCTCCGCCCACAGCTGCTGTGAATGGATCAGACCTCATTGACAGTAGAAATATTCTTTGTAGAAATGTCTTGAAACCTCCTCGACACAGAGACTCACAGTAGTTGGTGTGTTCTTGATGTGAGGCCACACATGGAGCAGGGGAGGAGCAGCCGTGCATACGCAGCCACTCAGCTGATCCAGCTTAGCCTCTCAGCCATCTCATTACTGCACAGCATCTGCTTGGTGGTCACACACACACACACACACATATCCCGGCATCAGACACAACCTACAGACACGCCTGTGGGCCTAACAAAGCACTTAAAGACAGTTTTATCATCAAAACATTCTGCTTTATTACAGAAAATCTTCAGTTTTCCAATACACTGGTTTCAAAGAGGTACATTCAGCTTAGAGGTTTGGAGTGTTGAGGCTGGAGACCCAGAGGGCTGAAGGTGGCCGGGTATGTCCCTGCCTGTAGGTACCTGAAGGTGTCCACCTCCACCCCTCACACACAGGGACAGCGTCCACCACCACGGAGCCTCTCGTGCTATTTTTTGTGGCAATGTTTTTCTTTTGTTTTTCTTTTGTACAAAAAGTGGCTGGAAAAAGGTTGCATTAAAAATACAGATCATTGTTTTTGTTTTTTTGTATAGTTTTCATCAGACAGGCAAAATGTTATTTGAAGAAAATAGCATCTCTGATGTCACTTAAAGGTTTTTCAAAGCAGGCAGCCCCTCTCAATGCGTCCTCTTACATCCAGTGCATCGTTGACCACAGTGCAATCGGAGTCAGAAACAGCCTCCTCAACAAATTATGATTTCATAGTAGAAAATGTTGCAAGTAAATTTTCTTTGAAGAGAATGACTTGGTGTTATGACTGTGTGCCACAGTATCACATATGTCTGGCTACAGTCAGCGGGGTGAAATACACAACCACCACTAAAAAGTATCAAATGAACATACTGGGAGATTCTGAAACAAAAAACAAATATAGTGACAATTGTTCTTTCGTATGAATCAGTACTTGGAGGCACTGGTTCAGAGGTCGATGTATGGATGTTGGGTGGGTTTGGGGGGGCTGCCTGTCTTCATATATATATATATATATGACACAGACAATCAGATGGCATTGGCACGAGCAAACTCAACTGGCCTTTAGAGTTGACCACTCCTCTCTGATCAAAAAAACAAAAAAAACGATGTAATAAAATATAACATTTGTGAGTAAAATTACATTAAAACAATAAATATGCCAAAGAGACGATACATATCTGTGAAAGAAAAATACAAAGCATTTCAAGGTAGAATCGTAAAGAGTTTGATATGATAGCGAATTTGAATGGAATGTATGAAGCGCAACACATTAGGCTTAAGAGTTAAGAGCCACGACAGTCAATACAGATCGTGGAGGCCAACATGATGAGGAACTGTGTGAAGAAGGTGAACTAGATCCAATGGTTCTCAACCGTTTTGAATTTTGAGGGTCAGGAGCCCCGGGTGCAGAACCAGTGAAATAGAAGATGAGTAATGAACAAACATAAATACCTCAGTTAGGCTCTATAGTGCATGTGCAGGAGGTGTTCAACATGTGTGGTTACTGTGTGTGTGTGTGTGTGTGTGCGCATGTGTGATGTTCAGATAGGTGCATCTGTATTCTCCGACATGCCGTTACAGAAATATGCCGCCTATGAAATCATGAAACCGTCTTTAATAGTGCAGGAAACATCGGAATTTAACTACATCAACAAGGTTCAAGTAATCCTGGTTTTTAATCACAGACACACTCGGGCTCATCTCACTTTGCGAGTACGTCTAGGACACGCACACACACACAGACGCACACACATACACACACACACACGACCACTCGTCACACCCCGGTCACGGCAACTGATCGTGTTTCGTTCGTCTTTTTGGCTTTGAGCAGGTGTCGTCATACATCTCTAAACTATGTACAATAAAACGCATATATTAAATATCTGGTCTAAACTGGGCTCTCTTAAATTATCTCTGAGATTG
Organism: Chascanopsetta lugubris; assembly: GCA_016785325.1. Lineage (NCBI taxonomy): Eukaryota > Metazoa > Chordata > Actinopteri > Pleuronectiformes > Bothidae > Chascanopsetta > Chascanopsetta lugubris. The sequence continues at coordinate 625 of JAFBJT010110606.1, read as the reverse complement.
GAGGCATTGATCGTTGCCAGCAGAGGCTTATTATCTCTCATCTATATCTCATCTTTGTACACACTCGCACGCACGCACACACAAATATACTTTTTTGGGCTGAGTGGTGCTCTGCATTAACTGAGCTGAATTGAAATCACATTCAGTAACTTTGTCATATTGAACCTGCAGATGAGGATATTTTCAGAAACAGAAGAATAAACATTGAAAAGCATATCAACTGTAAAGTAGAACAACCGTCTTTTAAAGTGTAACCACTGAGAAAGGGATCGCCGTGTCTTTATAAAAACTGCAGAACAGTGACTGAACTTCAGTGGAGTAAAGCTTTCTCTTTTTGAGCCTTCTTTCATGCAAGTGAACCATTCTCCCAGCGGCATTATCACAGCTGCTTGTTAAAACACAGCAGTTGCGATGGGGCCACTGACAAGGCAGAAGTGTATGCATTCAATTGTAAGCTTATATTTAAAAAAAGAAAGAAGTAGTAAAAATAAACACGTCTCATGCCCGTCTTGGTAGATATTTAAAAAATAAAAATAAAAAAATTGAATGCAGGGCTCTGCTCTGCAGGCATGCGTGGGGGGGGGGCAGGGTTTGGGAGCTTTTGGGATTGAGCAGAGAAGGACGG
>JAFBJT010110604.1:50228-60706 GCA_016785325.1 Chascanopsetta lugubris | reverse complement strand
GCAACTTTCGACAGCATGGCGATGGCTGGAATGCGACTGAGGACGATCACATGACCGTTAATGGGCCTGTAGCAATAAATAAAGTAATAATGGCCAAGAGCGTAATACCTGCCAATAACGTAATCATTTTAAATGTAATAAAACCAATAACATAATAACATACCATGAATGTAATAGAATGTTTGAGCCAATAACGTAATCACATTTAGCCAATAATGTAATAAGTTATTACGTCATCCTTTGAAAATGTAATAACAGCAGCCAATAACGTAATAACATTATTGGCCAACTGTTATTACATTATTGGCTCAAACATATTACTACGTTATTGGCAAGTTATTACCAATATATATATATATATATATATATATATAAATACTTAAAATGGCCAGAATGATTACGTTATTGGCAGGTATTACTTTATCGGCTATTATTACGTTATTGATCACTACAGAGGCCGCGGTCCAAACGAAATGATCTGATATCCCTGAGCAGACAGAGAGCAGCTTGCCTCTGCTGATCCTACGGAAATTGTTATTCTTACCTTAGAACACCGGGCATCAGTGTTGTCACAGCCTTTCTGGAGGACTAAGCAGCCCATGCATCAATTAACATAATAATTGGACAGGAAGAGGAAAGATGCGAGACACTGTTCAAAAGCTAAAGAGCTGTTTTGGCCGGGGCTCTGCCGCTTCCAATGACTGTGGATCATTTGTAACACAGCCAGATCAGCTGGTTATGATCCAGTTATCGCGGCGCCGCTTCACTGAGCACAATTGAGATGGCTGTGTTTATCACTTATAAAGCTACTGCGCGGCGCCACCCACCGCACTCCATCAATTCGCTCCTCAATCTCGGCTGTCAGTGGTTCATTCACAGAGCAGGATGCGGTGGCTGACGCACGGGAATGGGCAACAGACACGACGCGGATCTCAAAGGTCAGGTGTTGGGTGAAATAGATCTATGGCAGAAATAGATTTTTTAAAATTTTTTTTATTTTTTTAGCAGCCTATAATCATTATTATATTTCTGTAGTATCTTTCCCTCAAAACTCGACGGAGCCCTTTCAAACTGATATCAGGGGTGGGTCCTCTCTACGGAAGCAGCAAAGAGGCGCCGCCATGTTCTAGGCCAAGAGCGGACAAACTCAGCCTTCTCTCAGGAATAATATGTAGCGAGGGCTTCTAAGCTCTCATGTATGGAACTTCAACACTTGAGGTCACTGAGGCCCGGTTGATTGATTGAGATGTTCATTTTGAGTACGCAAGAACGAGGCACAGTATAAAAACAAAGAGCCTAATGGAAGCCCGGAGTATAAAGGCCGGGTAAACAAAATATAAAAACTTGATTGCATTACCTCTGTGCTCCCATCCAGTCACCATGAATCATTAAATAACAACAATAAAAACAAATTTTAAAAATCCTTTCTGTCTGCGATACATTGATACTTACAAATAGCTTCATTTCTGACATGAGCGCATGTATTCACTCACATATAATGCAGCAATACCACATGGAGGAAAATTAATCCATATTTGTAAAAAAATAAATAAATAATAATAATAATAATAATAATAATCACCATAATAATAATAATAATAATAATAATAATAATAATAATAATAATAATAATAACAACAACAATAAATAATAACACCTGTTGATTTCCACCACATCCTTCATCCCTACGCTGTACCTCATCCACCCCCATTTCTTTTTAAACTGCTTTAAATGTGAACATTGCTTTGAATCTGAATTAAATTGACCGATTCTGGGTCAAGCAAATGCACCATGTTGGATTCGAACTCAACACATATTGTGAGCGTCTTTAATACACAGTCTACATTTTGTTTCCAGTCAAACATTCGATATGGAGAACCAAGTCTAAGATTAGAGCTGAAATGTGTTATTTTAGTGTTGTTGTTGTTATTGTTCTAACTACGACATGCAGAGATTATTCCCCTTTGTTTTGCCTTCAGCATGACACATGTGTCCTACTGTTTTTCATTTCTTGCCAACATGACAGCATTTATCATTCATCCATTATTTGGGAAACACTCAAATGTATATCCTTAACCGCGGGAGTCATAACATGTATTTTTGATCAATTATGCAAGCCCTCCCGCCAACACACTCAAAACTATATGCTTTCATACGGAATATTCATAAAAAATTCAAAACGGAAAACAAACTCAAACTCCTCAGCTCCTTAAAGGCGGAGTAGAAACTTCTGTAATGTGGGCTCGGCCTGACGGAGGAGAACATGACAGGCAGAACACAGACTTCACAGAGGCAACGTTAATTCCTCTCCCACTTCATCTGTAACTCTTCCTGCCATTTAGGCTTTTGGCTCCAATGTCACACGGCGCCTCGTGAAATTAAGCAGGTAGGTGTGAGACGAACAACCGCGCTGTCGAGGCGGATCCGCGAGACAAAAGCCAGCATTGTTCAAAAAAAAAAAATGAGGCCTAATCTTTTTGATTTACAGTCAAATGTGGTAAGATCACACAAATCCTCCACTGAAAGTGACAGATTTAATTTCTGGGTAATTCGTATTACAGTTACACACTGTAAAACTGTTGGCACAGCACATCCAACACACACTGCATATTTCAATCGCTATATCTATTGTGTGCTGACCTTTCATCCCACAGAAAGGTTCATGTAGAACAGTTACTATGGTTAAAACAGTTGTGATTATACTGTAGGAGGCTTTAAAGAATATACTTGTGATATATTCACTGTGTGTGTGTGTGTGTGTGTGTGTGTGTGTGCGTGTGTGCGGATACACCCACATTATACATTGTGCAACTTTGAATAGAATGACTGTTGCACATTGCATGTGAAAGGTATGTGTCATTCTAAATAACATAAGTTGATGTTGATGATGATGAAGTTGATACATAATTTTTTCTTATTGCAAAAATATCAAAAGTACAGGCCTGTGTATAATCAGGTTATTAAATAATCAGAGAATCACCATTATAATTGTTTTTATAGTCTATTTCAACCAAAGCAAATCTCTTACCTTTAAGGTGTTTTCAGTGAATTTCTATACATAATATACAATCTGTAATATATTACATACTTATAAAGATATATTATTATATTGTATATCGTATGAATATATGTTACATGAATAGGTAAATATAATATATCATGCTTTTCCCCACCAACATAGCTTATTTGTCCTTAGTGGGTGCATTATATATATATATACATATAAAACATACCAGAAAATAACAGGTCAAACATATTTTGAAATATATAACAATATATTGTATTGTATTCATGTATATTATATTAATTTATGATATATAATGTACAGTATAATTAAATTGAAACATTTGATATATTATTCTTTTTTTCCCAACTCAGCTTATTGGTCCTAAGTGGGTGCATGACATCCATCTCTTACATCCTCCCAGACCTATTAAACAATCCACATCATAACGTTGATTCATTGTCTCAGCTGTCTCTATATTTCACGATAAATCACTTTTTTTAGAGTGTCCCCAGAGAGTCCTTGGTTAGGATGCTGCATGGACAGCTACTGTAATAGAAAGGATGGGATTTATGGACGTGCATCCTGTGCACCAACAAAGCCCCGGGACTCCCTCGTGTCTGTGTTATTATTTTAGGAAAGTACCTACGTGTGATTTTAAGAAAAATGGCAGCTGGAAGTTTGTCCAAGCAGATGTCAGCCGGTCAGAGGTGAGCAGGGGGGGCAAGCAGAGTGCAATTATTTACTCCTGGCTGTTTACCCGTGACAGAGTGATTCAAGCAGAGAGGTTAATAACTTGGTGTGACCTCGGATCAACACTGACAGACCACTCTCGTTCTGTGTTACTCCACAATCCCACGCTCATCCCACCTCTCAGAAAGATAAAAGGACTGATTAGTTCATGACTTGGCGAGTCAAGTGTTTCTCACATAACAAGGCGGACGGATCTTCACAATTTTCGATCATTAGCCAACATTATCTCGAAGTTACTCACGCGGGTGAAAGTGATCAATTGCACCTATTCATGGCGTTTCAATGAATCTGCTATTTGAAAGACGGGGACAGCACCAAGATCATTTGAAGCATATACAACATCAAATGGCGCAAACTTGAAAGGACAACGATGGCTTTGAGATTTCAAAACGTTTACTCCGTGTACGTATCTTACACAAGACGATATCGACCGCGCCGAGAATATTTCCCTTCTAAACATAATGATATTAGGGGCCAAGAGATGATTAGATATGATTACTCAAAAAGGACACTTCCTTTAAATGGGTAAGTGGCAGGGTGTTAGGGTTTCTAAAGATTCGATTTTTCACTTTTTTATAAAAGTTGTTGTTGAAACCGTTTCTGAGACCGCAGAAACCGCAGAGAGGTACAGTAAAAATAGATTCATGTACATGCATGAAAAATACATTTGAAAATACAAATGTAAACTTCTTAGAAAATTGCAAAAATCTCAAATTTAATTCAGACCGACTTTTCCCGATCATGAGCAAACATCCACACTGCTCTGATTGGCTGGCTGAACCGATCTCTTGTGATTCGTCAACTATTCCCTGCTAATGTGGGAAATGCTCTGCTCGTTGACATGGGACAAACGCCACAACTGAGTAAGAGTGATTAAAGCCCTCTGTCATGGAACAAGCAGGGCACCGAGAGACCGGCAAACAGCCAGCCCGACGGTAACAGCCCATAGTTTCAAGGTGTCACGATTTAGTGTGAAGGACGGGCTGAGAAAGCGATCATTAAGTATGTGATCTGGTATTAGGCATCAAGTATAATGGCAGATTTAAGCGAGGGAACATTTTCAACATCGTCATGCATGTCCTAAGTGCTGAGTGTGCATTTTATTTTCATTGCAGACAAATACAGATCTGATCCAACATACCAAGATCTTTTTTTTTTTTTATAAAAAAGAATACAAAAAAAAAGTCCTCCCTCTTTTCTAGTGACTTTTTTTTTGTTTACTCAGAGATGTCTGAGATGAGCAATGAAACCAGGGGGGTGACATCACCGTACCCCTTCCTCCAATGTCCTAAAATAGCACGCTGCACAGACTGTGCATTTTGCGTTACATGTATCCAACGGAAACAGCAGGTGCATTTTAAAGGAAGAGTTTGAAGGATTGTGTGACACTGAATGTTACAGCCAAATATGGAAAATACTAAATATGTATATAGAACGTTATTATTTACCTATATTTATACATGGGACAACGTGGGGTTCAGTATCCTGCCCAATGATCCATCAGCATACAGAGTGGGGTGAAGGTTGGAATCGAACCCCCGGCTCCACCATAGTCATCCTCTCTACAACCTGTGTGATCCTCACCACACACACACACACACACACACACACACACACACACACAGCCTCAGCTGCTCCAAATCACCCTTTTCAAATTCAAGTGCATCTATATTTGTATAGTCTGTGCCTCTTTAAAGGCCCAGGCTTTAAAGGCTTTTTTATTATTATTATAATTTTTTTAAAAACATGGTGTTGTATCATGGAGGCCGTGTGATGAAAAACATGAAAATGCGCTCAACATGAAAACAGTCGTAAACGTACAATCTGGAAAGGTAAAATGCTATCATCTGCACGTATCCAGTCAGGGCTAGGATTTCTTCAGGCCCCTGCAGGACACCTCACCGCGCCAGGTCACCGCCCACTTGAAGCCAAAGTGCTTTGGAGCAAACGTCTGAACTCAGGGGATGCGGAGAGAGAACGACCTCCCTATTTGGGCGCGGCCGCGACGACGCCACCGAGAAAAGCGCCGAATCAATTCGAGGCTGAAAAACGGTTTCAATCATCAAACATAACTCGACGCGAGCACGTTCGTACTTTTCCCGACGTTCGTCTGAACGATGTGTCAGACGTAAGCCCGCCTGTCTGTCTCCCGCCGGGTAATGACAGGGGAAGAGATGATTCCATTTGCTTATTTGCATGCACCAGTAATTACAATGAGATAGTACAACATGATTGATTCGTTATTTTTCGGCACTTTCTCCCGCTGCCTCCCGCGTGTAGCGCTAATTCGGTCGGCTCGGAGCTCCGACGACGAACCTACATTTCTCAGCTTGCCGATCATCGCTCATTTCCCGTCTGTCATGGAAACATCTCAGATCTCGAGGACACAGCGCAAACGGACAAATGAGACAAAGCGACGCCTAACAAGGAGGGGACGTGAAACCAGGGAGATGCGCAAATGACACAGTGGAACTACAAATATCAAATCAACCTCCTTGATTGAGTTAGATCGTCTTCTATCAAAAAAAGTTGCGTAACACGCGTAAAGGCGCAGTGCGTATACAGACTTTTTTGTTTTTTACAAATGTATAATCACCTCAATGCATGAGGTGCTTTTTACACAAGCCTAAAATGAGCCCATTCATGTGTATTTACATGAGGAGCGGGTCCTCTCTACGGGGCCTGCCATGTTTTTACAGTAGCCCAGAGCGGACATACTTAAGATCTTTTGAGTTTGAATGACAACTGGATTCCATCATGGGTTCTCCTACATGCTAGAAAGGGTGAGGTGATGGCAACGATATTCAACTCCACCAGAGGATGTCACCACATCTTACACACTGCACCTGTAAAGGTACAGTGCGTAAGATGTGAAGTCGCATGCTGTATCCATCACCTCAGCCTATTGAACATGCATGTTTTGTATGTCCACTCTGAGCCACTGAAGAAAAACATGGCAGCCACCGTAGAGAGGACCCGCTCCAGATGTGAATGTACATTCAATATACATTTTGATGATTATGAATGAATAAAAATAGAAGCATGTAAATGTTTTTGCAAAGTTTTTCTACCTTTAGAAGTGACCAAAAAAAAAAAAAGGTCTTACTTACTTACCCTTAACATCTCTCTGGGGACGTTTCAACTCTCTGCTTAGAGGAAAATCGTATCTATTGATAGAATATTGTTAAACTGTGCATGTGCTCCGCAATTACAGAGGCTGGGATTGATTCATTCCCCGCTCACGGCAGATAAACACAACTTTACGCTAAGACGGCACAAAAATGCTTGACCTCACAATTACTTTGCAAGCCATGCGTCACGCCGCTAACGGAGCCAGCGCTGTAATTAATGAGTATAAGCAAAACAGACTTTTGGTGATGCTTGTGTGGGTGTGAGTGTATTCGAGGGCAACGATGAAATGTCTGAAAAGGGCTTGAGCCCAGAGGTGAGTAAGCGCCCGCGGGGGCTTTCTGTGAGAGCGGCCATCTTACAGCCATTCATTTAGAAACTCGTCCCTCGCTGAAATAACACCCCCCCCCCCCTCCCCTCCCCCCAAGGTAGGACNNCTGCCGCCGCCCCCCTGACTGCTGCCCCGCCCCCCCCCCCCGCCCACCCCCACTCCCCCCACTCCCCTCGTCTTGCTCCGCCGGCCTCCTGTCTCCCCGACTCGCTCACTCCCCTCTCACTCTGTCCGTTTACAGATGGCCCTTGTTTGGCTGCAGGCTCTCTGCGTTGCCCGAGACTCTGCTCTATTCTCTGTGACAAGTCCTAGTGGCGATTACAGCTAAACAGAGCAGTGAGCTCCGGGCTCAACATCAAAGAAAAAAGGAAAAAATAAATAAAAAAATTGGAGTTTCAGATAAAAATAATAATAATAATGTCCTCAAGTCTGATGATGAGATAATGCAATGAACCAAACTCCATGCACAATTCTGCCGCATCCATGGAATATGATTATTCAGGGCTGATTTTTAAATATGTGCTAAAGCTCCGTCAAGTTAGAAGTTCATGTCAATATCCCCAAAAAACTATTCACAGAAATAATGTGAACTTAATTTGCCGAAGGTTTTAAGTGAGATGTGTTGATGTGATTAGTTAGTTTTGGAAACAATTGAAAGGAGCTAATGCCAGCACTCAGAACCAGGATGTTTTCAAAGGAACTCTCTTTACATAATATGCATTTTTAAAATCGTCTGTAAAAGCCTGTTCACTCATTGAATTTGATGTTGATATTAAAATAAAGTTTTTTTTTCAAAAACAAAAAATAGCAATTAATATAATTTGTCCATTTACTAAGATAAGTCATTTATGAAATATATCTCAATAAAAGTGGTTAAATAAAAAAAAAAGCTTTATAATGGTAACTGTGTGAAATCAATACAACTGCTAGAGGACATATACGATGTTTGATTTTGATAATGGAACAAGATGACAACACATTTCAAACGGGTAAATGTATCTTAGTTATGTTAATTATAACTAACGCCTCTTTTTAGGACTTTCAAGTGTGTTTATTCAGTTCGCCCGAATAAATGCAAACAAACTATATCTGCTGTTTATCTTCCAGCTACGGTGCCTTCATGACAGAGTTTGTATCTTAAATGCAGATTCATTTCACTCTGTATTTGCTTTCGAATTTCCAATTTGACACACACACACACACACACACACACACACACAGAAACTCAAGATTTGCACGCTGGTATAAAATCAGGCTTTGTGCGCCTCCCATTCTACTTAACTAATCTGTTTTTCAAGGTAAAAGGGTTCATATGTAAAATATAGAAGCATCATACGTAAATACAAACACAGAGCGAACCTGTCCTGTTACACGCTTGGCTTAATCCGATCTGTATGCGCTGTAACTCAGAAGATGCACATGCCCAGGGGGCAGAATAATTTAGGTCTCGCTGTATCTGCCTGAGCAGTGGCATGTTCGTATCACTGGAACAGTTTGTTGCATGGGTTCAGACGCGAGGACGAGGAAAAGGCATGATAGCAGAATTAAGCGAGGAAACTGGATTTATATGCAATGTAAACCCAGAGAGCTCCTTCTTTAGCAGGGGGGGTGGGGCGCGGGGGGGACTCTCCTGTACGTGTGTTGGGAATGACTTGCCCTCTTATTTGCAGGGATCACTTTGAACTTTCTGCTAAAGCCACGTTTTGTTCCCGAGTGTCGTATTTTACGTAAAAAAGACGAGCACTTCACCGTGGCTGAAAACGTCCGGCGCTGGGGTTTGAGTTCACTCTTTGAACTTCCAGATGATTAGCGGACTACAGTTTGAAAGAATGCAATTACATCAAATGGGTCCAATTTTCAAAATGAAATTCGAATGTACAGAAGTGGTGAAACGGACTTTTACGTGTGTGTGCGTGCGTGTCTTCGGTACTCGTGGATGACGATCATGATCTAAAGAGGATTTCAAAGTATGCGACGGCGAACAGGAATGGGAAGCGGAGTGCAATTCTATGAGCGGATTCACGATTTAGAGTTTTTCCGTGTTCCCCTCTCCCCTGGCTGCATGAGAGTGAAACGCAGGGACTACGTATGTCAAGACTTTTTAGTCATGCCTCGTGGGCTAAACAACTTTCCCGTCTCCCAATATGGCCGTCCGGATTACAAATTGTCAAGACTCCCGGCGAATCGTGCCCAAGCATGTATTTGTGTTTGTGTCTGGCCGTAATCACCACCACACACTCTGCTGCTCTGAATAGACAACGCAGACCCTCGGCTGCACCGCTAAATACATACATTTGTCTGCGAGACAGAAAGAAAAGCTGAATCATGTGATTGGAATTGATTAGATCATCATATGCCATGTTCTAATTTTGAATAATAACTCTTTTCTATTGTGACATATATATATATATATATATATATATAGAGAGAGAGAGAGAGAGCGAGAGAGAGATTAGAAAGAAAAGCTGAATCATGTGATTGGAATTGATTAGATCATCATATGCCATGTTCTAATTTTGAATAATAACTCTTTTCTATTGTGACATATATATATATATATATATATATATAGAGAGAGAGAGAGAGAGCGAGAGAGAGATTTTCAGGACAAATCTAGGGCGAAAGCAGCTGAGGCACAGACACAGCGACATAGTGTACATTATGAGCTATATGACTTTGTTTGCCGTGCTCTGGGAGAAATGTTGGGAGATGTAAAATATCGTACATTTCACACCCGTGCTGTGTTAAACAAGACGTAGCGGCACTCTCCCGAGGCCAGGCGGTGCCTTCTCCACATCCTGCACGGATCCATCTCCACGACACACCGGCGAAATGTACAAAGTGATGATGAGTAAAGGACACTACAGCACTTTCAGTTTCCTGGAGGGGTAAAGTACGGTGATCACACATGGCGAAGAGCAATATCTCTGTGCTTGCAACGTTACACTGCAGATCTCCACATACACTGCTCGTTGTATGCAGATATTCCATTGGTTGGTAAAATTGAAGCGAATAATGCAAAGGGCTTATGTGGAAACTGTGGTGATATATATATATATATATATATATATATGAACTGCAAATCCTTGCAATACTTGTGATGAAGTGTGAAATGTGGATTTGAAAAAAAATCTCATCGTTGCATTTTTGAGAAATTCCTGGAGGGATTGCTGCAATTCCAGCTCCAGCCTGGAGAGTTTTCTTGTCCTACTTAAGGCCAAGCTCACTGTGCTTCTGAGCCGTGCCTCAGACTGTCTGCGG
>JAFBJT010110604.1:16123-37902 GCA_016785325.1 Chascanopsetta lugubris | reverse complement strand
TTGGGGGGGGGGGGGTGTGTTGGGTTGGGGGGTGGGGGGGGGGGGGGGGGGGGGGGGGTACATTTTTTGAAAGGAATTCAGTGTCAAAGGTGTGTATCTGGGGGCCTAATAGACTCCCCTAAAAAATTTGAAATCAACCAAGTCTGTCATTTGTGATTAGGAGAGAAAGAAACAGATCAGAGAAAACACTTTTGATCGGAAATATTAACATTGTCAATTGTTATCATCAATGTCAGTTGAGATCGACATGGCGTCTCAAAGCAGCAATATAGTCTCAAAGTAATCGGCCGCAGCCAACATGGTTCATCTTTGCGGAGCAAAGACTGGAGCGGGACTCCTCCGGGTTCTGGCGGTATAATCCGAGTCTGTGACTCAGAACGGGAGGACTCGACCAATGGTCTTCACGCCCCGACTCAGAGAGTGAAGACCATTGGCGGAGCCGACTTGGGAGAGGAAAGGAGGGAGAGTGATTGACAGCTCAGGGAGCAGCTCTGTGACATGCCCCCTTCAAAAGAGAGCATTTTTCTGAGAGGGCCAAAACACAAAACAGCTTTAACAGTTTATCATTTGACAACAGCAAATCATTTAATACTTTGTTGTGACCTCTGTGAGGTATTGCAAAATGGGTGAAAATCGCATAATATGTCATTTCGCACAAACATTCATACTGTGCATCTATTCGCAGCACGTATCTACGGGTACGTGGGACAATGTGGGGTTCAGCGTCTTGTCTCAGCACACCTCAGCAAATGGAATGGGGGAGGCGGGAATCGAACCCTGACCTTCTGGTCAGAGGACAAATCCTCAAACCCCTCAGCCGCAGCGGCTCAAGTATGGACATACATTACATACAACAATCAACCACTAAGAAACATTGCCATCATTATCAAGTGAACAGATTCACCTGACGAAGCTGATGAAGACTCCGCTGTCATTCGTGTGTCTGCTCTGTGGGTACTAGCATAATTAATTGCATAGCAACACATACACACAACTATGAAGGCTCACAACCATGTGTAGGCTACAGTTGTACCTACACCATGGCTAAGATGCAGAAGCATGAATCTGCCCTCAGTTCCCAAATTCGAAAAAGACAACCTGCTTCTCCTTGACATGGCTACATACATGCCAAGTGTACGAGAATGGTCTTTGGGTGCGTTTGTGTGGACGAGCACTATTTGGAAACACTCATCTGGACAGCTTGTTTTTGAAATAGTAAAGTGTTAACCAATATTAGTATGTATGAAGGCCTCACTTGTCTTTGAAAACAAGCCACTGAGCTTTCCAAATGTCCTCATAAAGTTGCCTCAATCGAATGACGATCAGCAGTTACACCTTAACTTTAATTTCACTTTAACTTTTACTCACATAATATTAGATTTTGTTTGCTCAGTGGCTCTGATACTCTTCTATAAACATGAAAATTAGTCTGTGAATGGAACTGACTATTCTCCAGAGTCACAGTCATTTCCCAGAGCAGGCCACCTTCGTGAAGGCCCTTTTCTTAACCAGACACCAAGATGGCTCCCGCCTCTCCCATGTAGCAGAATTAATTAAAAACCAACTTCTGTTCATCATTAAAAAGTTGTTTTAGAGTAAGCAAAGGCCATGGTAATGTGGAGGACAACTTAAGGGGAAATGTTAATCAAAAAGCAACAGTTGCCAGCTGGATGTTAGAGCATTTCTAAACCAAAGACACAGGGATGAGATGATAAAGGTTTAATCCGCAAATATTGCAACTTTTGAATTTGGAAAATAACGGCACAGAAGCCTTTGGGTAGACTACACATACATGTTTCTCTGTAGTTGCAGAGTTGCAATTAAGGCATTATAACATTAAAATGTAGTCTAGATAATTAGTCTATAGGGCATTATGAAATGTAATCCCATAAACCATTAAAACAAAAGCTAATGAATGAAATTCACCAGGCTTTGAAGTCAGTCTATGGCCTCAAGTGTCAGATTGGATATGACTGATCCAGACAGTTGTCACCGAGCTCCCAACCAACATCAGTGGCCTTTTACAAGAACCCATGCAAGTGGATGACCAAAACACAAACTATGTATGTATGTATGTATGGATGTATGGATGGATGGACATAAAGACGACTGTGTTTGAACTCCCACAAGTCTATGACTGTTGTGCCACTGAAGAGCATCCGTTAGCCATGAACCATCAGCTCAACCACTTCTTGTATTTGCATATCACACCACAGACAAATCATGAGGTGACCAGGTCAGTTCAGTGGCATGTGCACAATTGTGGTTGTAGTGTTTTGCATACTCGTCTGGGCAATACAAATCAAGTGCAACATGTTATATTCTACCTGTAAATGCAAATCCAAGTTCAAAAGCATTACACATCATATGAACTCGCTGCAATGAAATGTGTTTCTCTATTGTTCAGACATATTCAATAAAATATTTATATTATGCATGAGGACTTCTGTGTTTACAAGTGAACACAGATGGCGTTATGTTTGAAAGATATTGCCAAGGGCAAGGGATTCCTATACATGCGAGCATGTGTGTTTGATGTTTAGTTTGACAACAGCAAGAATAGTTACACACGCTTCAACAAAAATATTACATAATATAATTCTTTGTGTATGTCAAACCCTGCAGTTTGACAGCAAATGTGCTTGTTTACATTCCAAACCCAATGTCTCTAAACGAGTTACAGCAAAAAAGCATGAACATCTTATAGACCTTCTGCATATGGACTTTATTGGCAATCCAATGCATGTGTTGTGTCTGTCAATAAAAATGACAAACAAGATCCGAGTGTGTGTGTGTGTGTGTGTGTGTGTGTGTGTGTGTGTGTGTGTGTGTGTGTGTAAAAAGCTATAAGAAACGCATAGGGCACCATGCAGGGATGACTTACCCAGCAGAAGCAGCTTCAGCTCCCGCCTGGCATCTCTCTTGTCTCGCCGGAGTTGCTTCTCGATCTCGGAGTTGATTCGTTTGGACTCCTTCGCCTCCTCACTCAGGCAACAAGCCATCATGGAGTCTAAAGTCATCACCACATGAGCTGGAAAGAAGCCCGACTGACAGGCAGGGGAAAGCCGGGCAACACCTCACACAAAGTACCAGGTAAAATTTCAATAAAAGGAGAAAACCCCACCCCGAGATTCAGTCACTTTAGTCTGAACACAGCTTTGACAGAATCTGGCCTTTTTCCTTGATGGAGGCAAAACTGCTGTCAAGAGTCAAATATTTGACAGCTTTGGCAAAGTCCTGTGTGAATCCTCAGGCTACGGACTCTGACAGGTGATCACAGACAATGTGCAAAGCAGCCTGTCCGCAAACGCCTCAGAAAACTAGTGCAAATAACCATAATATCCCACGTAGCTGACATTAGTTAGTGAGCTTACGAATGCTACTGTGACCGCCAAGCTAGCAAGTTAATACATCTCCAGCGTCACAACACTGCATTTGAAAAGCATGCCCCCGTGTGCCAATACCGCTTACGATAATTTGCAGTTGAAAACTACCAAATTCGGTCCCAGTCACAGTGGGACACAGCTGGCTGCCAATGCCACATTTGTACAATCCCTCCTCCGCTGCTCACCCGGCCGAGCACAAGCCTTAGCCGCCCCGAAACCAACGGCGTACGCCCGCGCAGTGACAACGAGCGCCCGTTTAACTGTCCACCCACCGAGGCCGTGGGAAACGCTACCCCGCTAGTCTGCAGCAGTCGACGGGCTGTCTGCCTCGCGACCTGCCGTGTAAAAACCACCGCGCTCCGAGCTGGTATCCACCCGCAGAGTCAGACTCTCCGGTGGCCAGGGGAAGCTAAGGCTAACGGTTAGCGGGCTAGGTTAGCTCAGCTAGCCATCCTTGGCTTCCAGCAGAATGGCTAAACCTGAAAACCACAGGGCTCGGCCCGACCCAGCTGCTCCAGCTCATTTAACAAGAGTCCTCCGAAGCAGCTCTCGGAGGCCAGGGCCTCGAAAACGCGGAAAGGGGCGTCTTACTGGCGGTCAAACGGAGCCGTGTAGTCCGTGCATTTCCCAGCTCCTGGTGTTTTTTCCTGGTACTAGTGGTGGAGCTCGCTCCTCGTCACCCACTCCTTCTTCAGCCCCGGTGAGGCGCTGCTGCTGACGTAGCCTGGGATATAATTGATTGACGTGGGCGTAGCGAATGGAAGTGGAGCATGTGGGCGTTTGGGGGCGGGTCTATCCCTCCGGATTGACTTCCCAGGGTTGGTTGAGAGGGAGTCTTCCTTCTGGAGGCGTGTCGGCCACCAGTGGCTGACATTTGACTGGACGGGCAACGCCCATCTCCTGTCAAAGACCTCCACATCCAGCCTGAGCGTTGCCAGGTGTCAAAACTACAATGAATACTTCGACATTGTTGCCAGCAGGCTTCTCAGTAGAGGCTTTCGCTAAAACTCATCAATATATGACATACATGTATGAATACATCATGAGTATACGTATGGGCATAGCTCAGCAGGAAGCATGTTAAAGGTGCAATGCGGGGGATTTCTTGTAATACAAAACAATTGACATTTGAATGAATCCACAATCACCCAAATGTATATTTGTTTCCATCACCCTTTAATGAGCTATCTTAACGACATCTGAGGGCTTCCATTGGTTCTCCCGCGTACAACATGCAACTTTACTTGAGGTGTCACCAAATCCTACACACTGTACCTCCATCCATCCATCCATCCTTTCCTCCATTAACCCAATGGTGGATTCTGTGTTCTCCCCTGATCCACCCACTCACTTAGCTAAAGCTGTGTTCTGGTTACAAACATATTAAAATGAACAAAGTCATGCATTCATAACAATTGTTCAAATGAAATCACTCATTTACACCTCTCCTACATGCAGGGTGTGATATATTGTATAGCTGTTACTCCCTTCATGAACTTTAACATCTAAGTTGCTTTCATCATTGTCTCTTAATGGACCTTTCAAAATAGCATCATTTTGGACGATGCAGGTAGATGAAATAATAAATGAAGACACTGTGCATGTTAGAATGATGTCACTGTACATTATGTGCACACGTACATACATGTTTGCTTTCCTGCAGCTGAGTGACTATTATCTTGGAAGATGAAGCAGAGAATAATGATGATGATGATGATGATGACAGAGGCAAAAGGGGAAATATTTCCTCTTTGTGCTCGTTGGCACCTTAATCTCTGTTGAAGCAACACAATTACAGCTCTGTCATGGTGAGAACATTCCTTTCATCCGAATGGGAAGGGAATATTGTGAAGCCAAGCGACACCTCGTGGACAAAAGGAGTCACTGCAAGACATGTTTATGCTTTGTATCAAAAGAGGCAAGCTACTTTCAATAATTACATTTCTTACTATTTATTCATATCTATTACTTATTTCATTTTTGGCGTGCCTAAAATGTTGTTTGTTAAAGCAATATTAAAGCTCCAGTGTGTGAGATTTAGGTGAATTGCATCAATACCCTTCATCAGAAATGAAATATAAACGAATTTATCCTGTGTTTATTGGTGTAAAATCATTTCAATTTGCAAAACCCATTTTCAAATCACTAAAGTATAATTTAGGAAAATGTTTTAAATGAGCATTAGAACGGTTTCATACTGAACACTTTACTTCCTTTGTCAGTATAATGGTGTTTAAAGGTCAAGTGTGTATGTGTTTAATTCTATAAACATATATAATAAAAGAAATGAGTTGAAATGATTATTGAAAGCCACCATGGGTTTTCATAATGTTGGAGAGTTCAGCTGCAATATGCAACTTTGCCACCAGAGGTCAGTAAACCCAACACTTTGTACCTTGAAGTGTCCCACGTTGATGTGCTGAAGACACGTCATGTAAGAATGCAGCGCATCAGATTTCAGAGTTGGTATGTTTGGTATGACGAGGAAGAATCGTCAAACATGACTCATGAGATTACAGCCTGACCCGCCTGACCACCTCTCACAGGGCTGTGACTCCTGCCACAAGACTCCGCCCACACAACCCGTTCAATCATTCCCCAGACCGTAAAAAAAAATAACTTCAGGCGATTCTTACAACACTTCTCCTTTTCCGTGGCACTGGACAAAAAGGATGTGAGTCTAAAAACATTCACAGGTAAAGGTTCTGTGTGTGGGCTATAATGACATGTTGCAGCTGGATACCCCCTCACCCCCCCCCTTCCAATCCAAACATTATGGGAACCTTCAGTTATCACTCAAACAATAGTCACAGTTTGTTCACTCTGGCCCATTTGGAAACGTATTATAATTGTAGGTGTTTATACGACCATCTAACAACCAGTATATGTAACCAACATATCATTTCTGCCAAAGGAAATGGAAACAAATACATGTTACACAGTAAAACCTTTAAAGGTGCAGTGTGTAAGACTTGGTGACATCTAGAGGTAAATGTACATGTTGTATCCATTACCTTCCTTTCGAGCATGCATGAGAACCTATGGTAGCCCTCTGTTGCCAATAAAGCTAAGAGGACAATATGTTCGCCCTGGGCAACTGTAAAAACCTGACGGCCCCCCATAGACGGCACTCGCTTCAGATGTCAATATACATAAAAGGGCTCATTTTGGGGTCATGTGAAAAGAAGGCCATATTTTCAGGTACATTTATTACATATATTTGTAAAAATGTCAAAGTGACACAAATTTTCCAAAATCTTACACACTGCACCTTTAAACCTGTCTTCAACGTAAAAGACAGTCAACATTGTATTGAAGTAAAAGGTTTATTAGTCGCGTGTGAGAGATTTTCAGTGTTCCCTTTGAAATCACTTCCAAATTCCGCTCGACATTTTGAGTAAATCTAATCAAACCACAAAACATTGTTGGAACAGTTGCCAGCATTCTCAAAAACAGCAACAGGGCAACATTTACAACGATCAATGTGTGTTTTAAAAAGTGATGTAGAGGAGACAGCTGGTGGCGCTCCATTGTCTCCAGTGTGGGTCTGATTGTAGATGTCGGTTTAATTATTAATCATTCACCAATCCGTTTCCCACGTCAGACACAGACAGGGGACAAAGTCTCATCACACTCCTTCGCTTCCTGCTGGAGACCACGTGAGGATTGATCAAAGACACACACCAGGCCTCGGGCTTGTGTATTTATACTATGTGTGGCATCTGTCATGAGGAAAGCGGCTTGTACATTTAAATACATTTATCAAACAAAACAGCGCATACATATATAGATTTACGCCTTAATGTTTGCTGCCAACAGACAGTTGATTTGTTCCTGTAGTATATCAAGAGGTTGAAGTTCACCCCTGCCTGCAGGTGAACACATGGAACATCCACCTGCCTGTGACTGGAAGGATGTGGTTGACACTTTCACAACAGATCGGGATGTGGCTGAGAGTTTTCTGTTACAGTCAGTCCACACCCACTCACTGTGGCGCAGTCCCTCCCACTCGACTCCTCTTCAGTCTTTGAGTCTCTCTTTTCCCTTCCAGTGCGAATTTCGTCCGTCTACACCAACCTCATCTCCCCATGTTGTCACCAAATACAATTCTGAAACAATTGTAATTGACATCTTGATGCTGTGATCAAAGAAAGTTTGGCCTTTGCTATGCCGACCCCTATATTCCTTCCTTAAAGGTGCGGTGTGTACGATTTTGCTACTTTTTTTGCCACTTCTCTCTGTAGATAAAAATTATATCCTGATACTTTTATTGATGTATAACCACTTGGATGTATGACGTTCCTTTCACGTCAGCCCAAAGTGAGCTCTTTAATGTACATTTACATCAGGAGTGGGTCGTCTAAATGGGGGTCGCCATGTTTTTACAGAAGCCCATAGCGGACATACTAAACCACTTCTGAGCTTTATTGGCAACTGAGGGCTACCATAGTTCTCCTGCATACTCGAAAAGGGAAGGGTGAGTTGTGGGATACAACAAGGAACTTCACTAATAAGTGTCACAAAATCTTACACACAGCAGGCAAACAATCCCCAAGTTAGTTTTTCAATCTCTTCTTGAAACTCATATTTATCAAACGGCCTTTTCTTAACTTACCTTTACACTTTTACATTTGTGGGGGGCTTTTGTCATATTTCAAAAATGGTTTTAGTATGAGTTTGTATTTGTCATCTCATTTTATTGTTTGCTCTATTTAACATTGTTTCAAATGTGCTATGTTAGTAACAGTTTGTATTATTGGTGTTGCTCTTATATTATTATTATTATTATTATGATTATTATTATTATTATCATCATCATCATCATCATCATCATTATTGTTGTTATATTTACCGTTTGTGCGATGGGATTCGACCTCAGCAACCTTTGGTATTTGACAGGGATACAAAGTGCATGTGCTGATTTCTTCTTCTACGCCGTGAAGTCACTTCCTTATTTAACCTTTACATTTCTATTCTACAGCTCACCACTGGAGACCGAGTGAAGCGAGGGGACTTGACCTTACATCGAGGCATAAGAGACTCAATTGGGGCAGGTAGCCACAGTAGCGTTGTCAACAAGCTTCCGGTGTTGTTGTTTTCTACTTCCTCGATGTCGTCATTGGAGGATGGTGACGTCACGTTTGACGCACCAGCGAAAAACACCACAAGGCAGAGCCAAACAAAACACAAACAAACACCACAAGGCAGAGTCAATGTTGACAAACGGGTGGGTGTTGATCATCCTGGTGGATGAAGCCACTTAATTTAATGGGAGAGAGTTTATTGTCACATGACCTCAAGACTTACTGTATTCATATGATAAAGAACAGTGCGCATGCTCTTCTGTGCTTCTTACACTATTGTTCACATGTCTGGCACACACATAATGTTTATCATGTGAAGTGAAACCATTACTAAGCACGGGTGTGTTGGATCTTTAAAAACTCACTTTCGCGTATGTGTACCAGCCGTGGTACGCGCACACCTCCCTTGCTCTTTCACCTCACCTGGTTCCCATGGTGACGAGGAGCCCAGTGGGTGAGAGCGTGAGAGCCTGGACGAACCTGTTCGACAGGCTCAGACAAAATGCCGCATCCAAACTGGGAGGAGGAGGGACTCAATAACACCTGTTGTGCACTAAGTATAATAACCAACTGCACATTCACTCCTCACCTACATGACTTCTTTTTTCTTTTTCTTTTTTTTTTTTTACTATTATAGTATATTTCATTCAAATGTGGCATATTTGTAAATGCTTTGTTTCAGGGCATCTGCAGGTTAAGAGCAACATTATCACGTGAGAGTTGTGGATGAATGAAAAGTAATACGTGTATATTAAATGTAGTGATGCTGAGATCGATCCCTGTGGTGAGTGTGACGTGTGTGTGTGACTGTGTTGGACGCTCACAGCAGCGGGCACAAGAAGCAGGAGCTGCGGCAGAAACTTTATCCAGAGCGCGGCGCACTGATTCATGACGCGCCAAGTGCACCGAGGTAAAAGCAAGCCCGTTTCCGGTTTCTTTCTTTCAAAATAAGACTCGCTTTTCACCAGGCCTAATGTTTTTGCTTCAACAAATTAAGCATTTAAAACACCAATACCTGCAAATCCAGAGGATAAATTCTAAACGTATACTTGATTTAAAATGAACGGTTTCTTTAGGGCTTAGTTCATTGTTCTATATTGATATATATATAAAAGTATGTAATATATAAAACATAATTTTCATATATTGAAAGGGGTATTATATATTTGACATTTCATGTCAATATCATTCCGTCATAACACCATTTCTTCTTCAAGCATGTAATGCAGAATATGAAGAATGCACACTTTACACCTTAAACTTCATATACTATATTAAACATTTTGACAGGAATGTATCATATACTATTGATTCCTATATTTGACCATATATTGACAATAATCTGTATATTGTTCAATATAAAGAGAATATAATTCTAAATATGTATTTCAATACATATGATATTAACACACACATTAACTTCTCATTTTACTGTAATGTTCTATTACAAGGAAACATTACAATTTTACAGTTAAATTGGTCAGAAAATAATAACAAAACTTGGAATAAAAAACCTATACAAAACATATATAAAACATAATTTTGTTCCATAATAGCACTTTTAGTACTGTAGCAATGTACAGATTTCTTTACCCACATTTTGTTTATTTTGGTGCTATATGAAATGTGCTAGTTATGATAATTCACTGACATACTCATGACCTACAATGGGTCACCATAAAATGGCTTAGGATAAAAGTGGGTCATCCAAAGACAAATACTTTATTGTTTCAATTACTGATGCTTTAGAAGAGCATGTCAAAGTGTCCTTGGTCAAGATATTGAGCCCCAAAGAACCCTGAGTGGTGTAAGACAGATTTTAGATGCAGTGGATGATTCAAAATAAATGAAAGAGTCCACAGGCACAATCCTGTACTTCGCTATAGTTTCCAGCATTGACAGGTCTCAAATGGGGCCTCATTCTGCAGCTACAGACACAGACCAACATAATGTACTTGCTGTCACCTCATATGAATGAGCCTGTTGCTCCGACAGCACAATGTATTCACTCCATGCATGAAATTAGCTGCGTGACTCAGGAGCAGCTTGTTGACTTTGGAACAATGAACCATGAGGAGTAGTCAATATGAGAAGTGACTCATGTGCTGTGGTGCTTAATAGGAGAGCTGCACCTCACTTTATGAAATAACATCATGTGGCACCTTTGATCACAGTAAAGAACATAACGTGAGAGGAGAGGAGTTGGTTGTCCTTATTTGATTCAAATGTAAGCATTGTATAAATAAACAATCAATTAAAATATGTGAGAAAATAAAAAGGAAAGAAAATCAGATGTGCATGCAAAGTTATGCTTATGAGGAAAAAGAATACAATGCACAGCAGGATTTGCACACAAGATTGAAACATTGGACTTCACTTTAAAGGTGCAGTGTGTAATATATTGGTCATTTTTGTCAATTCTAAAATATTACAAAACAATTACATACTGATACTTTCATGAATTTATAATCACGTAAATGTTTTACTTTATTCCTTTACTATAAAGTGAGCCCATTAATGTATATTTACACAATGTTTTTAGAAAATGGACATACGAAACATCTTTTGAGTTTTAATGACAACTGAAGTCTACCATAGGTTCTCCTTCATGCTGAGAATGAAACAGGTGAGGTGATGGATACAACATTGCAACTTCACCACTACATGTCCCCAAATTTTACACACTGCACCTTTAAATGCTGCATGTGATACTGAACATGACACTAAAATACCGGAAAAGGATGTGAAATACTGCATATGGTACTGCATCTATTATTACTGTATTACATGATACTGCATATAGGGATGTAGGGATGTAGGGATATTACATGCAACATTGAAATATTGTACAGGTCAGCATATGTATCATGTACTTGAATAATAAACACAACAATGAAAAGTTGCACATTATACACTGAAAATGATATTGAAATATTCTCCAGGAAATTCATTTTTTTTTTTTACTATGCATCAAATATTCAACAGGAAGCTGAAATACTGCGCAGGAAATTAAAACAAGAAATCGAATGACTGCAATACCACACATATTGCACACAAACAGTAACATACTGACGTTGCGCTTCTATTGTTAACACACTGTGCAGCTATAAAAGAGCCACGGCACACATCAGCAGCGTGCTCTTATTTTGAAGGCGCGGCGGCTCACTTCCGGCACCGCTGCTGCGGTAACTTGCCGCTCCACCTGCCGCCGCGTCGCCCTGAGCGCATTCCAGGTGCAAGTGAGTTGCGCCGCGCTCCACGGAGCCTGCGCATTCCTCTGTAGGCGCGGCGGACTTTCCTGCCGCCTCCGCCAGAGCTGCAGACAACAAAGGAGAAGAAGGAGAAGAGGCAGAAGTTTCTCAGTCTCTCCTCGCCAGTGTCGCTGCGTCCCGGGATGACGTGGTGAGAGCGTGAGTGGGCTGCGTCCACGGTCTGTGCGGCCAGGTGTGGAATGGAGCGCTCAGAGTGCGGAGCTGCGCACAATCACGGGGAGTGACGGACTGACGGGAGGTAAGGAGCAGATGGATGTTTTTGTTTTTGTTTGTTGATCATCATCATCATCAACAACAACAACAACAAAGGCACACCAACTTTTGTTTTTACAACTTTAAAGTTTCCAAACTCTGTTAGATGTTTTTTTTTTAATTTTTTAATTTAATTTTGTTTTTGTTTTTTGAGACACGTGGTGAGGAATCGAATGTTGTCACCATCAGTCCCTGTCTGTTGCTTACAGCTGGTCATTCATTAACAGCGGTGTGTGTGGGTGGTGTGGGTGGCGGCCATGGCCTGCTGCTGGGAGTGGTGCTACCGCACCTGTGTGTGCTGCCTGAGTGAGGAGGAGAAGGCCACGGTGGCTGTGCACAAAGAGATCCAGAGGATCCTCAGAAAGCAGAAGATGAAGGAGAAGAAGGAAGTGAAAATCCTACTGTTGGGTCAGTCACACACACACACACACACACACACACACACACACACACTCACACACACACACACACACACACACACACACACACACACACACACACACACACACACACACACACACACACACACACACACACACACACACACAAGCGATAACGACATCGAGGAAGTAGAAAACATCAACACCGGAAGCTTGTAAATAATGTTACCTGGTATCCTGCCCCCTGGAGTTTTCTACCCCTCACTTAAAGGTGCAGTGTGTAAGATGTGGCGAAGCCGCATGTTGTATCCATCATCTCACCCTTACCATCCCAGCACACAGCAGAACCTACGGTAGCCCTCGGTTACCAATAAAGCCCAGGAGATGTTTAAATCGTACGCGCTGCACCTTTAACCTCATCACAATTCACATCTTACCTTTGAACCTAACCATTGTATCAGCACCTTACTTTTTTGCCTCATAACAACAAGCAGGCGTTGGTCCCGTTTGGTCATGACAGTTTAGGTCGGCAACGTTTCCAATGATGTCGCAAACAAAGTCGCGCTCGCAGACATTGAACAAAACAAGCGCACCCGTTAAACAAATGATGGGAGTTTGCTTTGGAAGACACTGGGAGGAACACCCGGCGTGCAAATGGAAACTGCTCGGACTGTTTGATCACCTGCAGTCGAGAGAGACAGAGAGAGAGAGAGAGAGTGTGAGAGAGAGAGCAATGCAAAGCATGTGTCACCGTGTCAGCATGTCAAGAATGGACCACATGGAGATGAGACTTACCTGAAAAACCACAGGGAGCGTGGGGACGCGCCGCCCAACTCCTCATCTGATGAGAGCAGATTGTCAGATGCGTGAGGGAGGTTGGGGTTACTTAAAGGTGCAGTGTGTACGATTTGGTGACATCCAGAGGTGAAGTTGCACGTTTTGCATCCATCGCCTCACCCGAACGTATCAGTACTCAAAAGAGGTTTAGCACTTCCGCTCTGGGCTACTGTAGAAACATGGTAGCCCCCGTGGAGAGGACACGCTCCCCATGCAAACACACATCAATGCACTCATTCAAGGGTAATGGGCAAATAATAAAACACATAGGTGGTTATGAATTCATGAAAATGTTGGAATGTAACTTTTTTGTAATCTTTTTGAGAAGTCAAACAAATGACCAACATCTTACACACTGCACCTTTAAGGTAAGGAAACGTAAGTCAGCCTGAGAAAGACTGATGGACATATAAGATAAACGTCTCATTCCAAAAGAAATGCTGTATGGCAGGGTTGTCAAACATGTGGCGCACGGGCCAATACCAGCCCGCCACAGCAAACCAAGAGGACTTTGCAAAGTGTTCAAAGAATCTTCAGGGGGGTGGGGGGGGGGTCAGTGTTTGTAGGTTATTATGCTATCATTTGGACTGGCCCCCCCCCCCCCCCCCCCCCGTGCCACCCCCCCCCCCCCCGATTGAATAGGCCTGCATGTGGCCCCTGAACTCAAATGACACTATTGCCGCAGAGAATGAATGAAGACGATAACTCAAGTGTCATAGAAATGCAAAACATAGACAGACAGCTGAAGTGATTGTCTGTCATCTGCCAGACGGAGGAGCTGCATTGCGCAGTTGAATTGTTCATGATCAGAACAATGCGCTCAGTGCACTTTTCTAACATTGTGAATTCTACTCTATACAATATAAAGGATGGTGTCATCTGATATGAACTAGTCAAACCAGCACAGGGCTCTGACACCTGTGAGTCCAGTGGTTCCATTTTGGCGGAGTAAGTAGTGAGGATCAGAGGACGCATGCACTCTTCTTTGGATTTAAAGGTACAGTGTGTAGGACTGAGTAACTTCAGGTAGCGAGGTTGCATGTTAGCAATGAGCATTACCCACTTGCGCATGCTGAAGTGTCCTTGGGCACGATGCCAAGCCTCACATTGCGCATGGATATGGAGTCTGTAAGTAGATGCACAGCGTGAATGTTAGTGTGAATGAACTGGGTGGATGTCAACAGTACTGTAAAGTACTTTGAGGGGTCTCAACCCTAACCCTGACCCTACGCCTGAGGAAGTACCACAAAACCACGGACCACTTACCATTTAAAGCTGAGTAGCCCTCAGGAGGCTACTGTAATAATGTGGTGGTACGACATGGCCGCCTTGGTGTGAATATAAAGGTTCCTGCATTCAGGTGATTATAGACAAGTAAAACCATCACTGATATTGTGATGTATTTGACTTAAACTCACCTAAATCTTACACACTAGACCTTTAAGAAGTCCACCTTTTTAAAGAAAGCAAAAGCATAATCAGGAATTTCCTTCTAATTGGAGCCAGAAAAGTGGGAATTTAAAGTGCAAAGGAATGTTCCTGTAGAATAGTGGACCAGTCAGACTGGCGCGTCGAGTACAGAACAATCACAATGAGAGTCGGCGTCTTTATCAGTGAAAAAAATCAATTGTTATTGAAAGAAAAACCGGCTGTACTCACACAGGATCCCAGACATATCATGCTGTCAATTCACATGAATGAATCTACGAGCTGACTCGGCCGACCCCCCTTAACCACTCATGACTGAATCTCCGTTTGTATCTTCCTCTTGTGGACCCAGGAACCGGAGAGAGTGGAAAAACCACCTTCATCCGACAGATGAGAATCATCCATGGGCGGGGCTTCTCCGAGGAAGATAGGAAATCCTTCGCCAAGTGCATCTTCCAGAACATCTTCACGGCCATGAATGCCATGACTGGCGCCATGACGGCGCTCAGGATCCCCTACGGCAACCCGGAGAATGAGGTACACCTACATACACACACACACACACACACACAGCACACAAACTACACCGTCATCGCCACGTGGGTCGGCAAAAAAATGCTGATGCAGCAGATTTCGATTCATTTGTTTGATGCCCTCAGTAAACAAGAGGCATCACACACACACACACACACACACACACACACACACAATAACACTTTGCTGCTATATAGGTCACATGTAGGAGGACTAATTGTACAAAATAAGTACGGTGGCCTTGAGACAGGAAGTTACAAATATGGAGTGTGTGTTCATCCAATCAGAGGACGTCTATATCATCAGGTCACAGGAAGCTTGACATTTAAATCAAATGTCAATGCTGTTTGTGTTTTTTTATATTTTTGTATTTGCGGCTCTGTGTTTTATCACCTGCTGTCGTACTTCGAGTTTAGCCACGCCCCTCACGTCAGCGTGCGATGACAGTTTCCAACATGGCCGACCTCTCGCTGTCTTCCAGATGTTTGCCAAATGGCTGCAGGAGGTGAACGCGGTGCAGGTCACCCAGCTGGAGCGCAGCTACGTGGAGGCCATCCGCCGTCTGTGGGCCGACCCGGGCATTCGCGTGTGCTACAGCCGGCGCTGCGAGTACCAGCTGCTGGACTCCACGGAGTAGTGAGTGTTGCACCACCACGCCCCGGGTCAGGCCCGTGGGAACGCAGGATCACATGGTGAAACGGTGTCAGAGCCAGGCGCCAGAGATGATATCACAATACAGGAATCTGTGATGGGCAGGAGAGCCTGTGCCAAACACAACAACATACTGCAGCGATGATAGATTTGAGTCACTGTGCATTAAAGGTGCAGTGTGTACGATTTCAGTCATTTGTGTCCCTTTTGAAAATAGGACAAAACCATTACATACTGACATTGTCATGAGTTTATCATCACCTAAATGTTATATTTTTCCCCCCACGGCTCTTAAATGAGCCCATGAGTGTATATTTACGTGAGGAGCGGGTCCTCTCTATGGGGGCCACCTTGTTTTTACAGACGTAGAAAACATCTCTTGAGTTTTTATGACAACTGAAGTCGACCACAGGTTCTCTGTGGTCGGGTATGTTCAGAAGGGTGAGGGTGAGGTGATGGATACAACATATAACTTCACCGCAAGAGGTCACCAAATCTTACGCACTGCACCTTTAATCACACTCACTCACACACTGAGTCGAGTCCATCAGTACAGATGAGTGCTTACGTTTAAAAACCTCCGGTGTATTTGTTAGCTGGTGTGATCATGATAACACAAACAACACTGTAGAGTGAAAGTGAGGTCATTACCCAACCATGACATCATCGAATGATCTCAGAAGACGAATCGAATTCAATGTTGTCATCAGTCAAACCTCTACTGGGACGAAGGCGGTGCAGTAATCCCAAAACATGGCGGTAAGGTAAGAGTAACACCAGGCATAACTTACGCCTGTGCTCGGCCAAAAAGTATAAAGGAACCAAACACGGCATCATTAAAGGGGTTAGTCTGAGTCCTTTGAAGTGGACCTCCATGAAGTGCAGCAATCGATCAGCCCATACGTAAGCAGGACACACTCACGGTGAGAAATGTCTCCCACAGCCTCATAAAACAAGGCTGAGCTGGAGACATAAATGCCACTCCCGCCGTGCCTCCTGTTTATAATATGCTCTGTAGTTTACCAGCTGCTGTCGGGCAGAGCTTTATGTTTTGCACTGGGTCCTCCAGTGAATCACCGTGAGCGCGAGCGCGGCACCGGTGAAATGGCGTGTTAACGGCAATGTCGGGTGCGTGGTTTCACTCACGTCGTCGTCGTCGTCCTGGAAGGAAGGAGCAGCGCTGTGCGCACCGAGGTGTGTCAGTGTTTGTGATGTGTGTGTCATAACAGCCCGTCAAACTGGGTGAGATGGCTCAGCGAGGCCTCGATTGTTCAGTAGATTGCGCTGACATCTGAAAACTGTGATTAATACATTTAATAACAGCTAATGGTCTGTATGAATGTATCAAGTCTTAGTGACCCCCCCCCTCCCCCTCCCCCCAAGGCTCTTTTACAGAACATTGTATGTTTACATACTTTACATTCACCCAGTCACACAGACATTCATTCTGTGCTTCTATAAGTGCATGGGACAGTGTGAGGTTCGGTGACTTGCCCAAGGACACCTCAGCGTAAGAAATGGGGGGGGGGGGGGGGGGGGGGGGGGGGGGGAATCAAACCCTTGACCCTCTGGTCAGAGGACGGCTACCCTAACCCATTCAACCACAGCTGCATAATATGCTTTCTCAAGAAGAGAAATCCATTTAAAGGTGCAGTGTGTAAGATTTTGGGCATTTTTTTTTATAACCATCTAAATATATTGTTTTCTCCCATTTCCCTTAAATGAGCAACTTAATGTATATTTTCATGAGGAGCGGGTCCTCTCCACGGGGGCCGCCATGTTTTTACAGTAGCCCAGAGTGGATGATATTGACAACCGAAGTCTACCATAGGTTCTCCTGCACGTTCAGAAGAGTGAGGTGATGGATACAACATGCAACTTCACCTCTAGGTGTCACCAAATCTTACACACTGCACCTTTAAATGTCTCACGGTAAAGAAAGGACACCAATGTGGTGAGCAACACTCAAGCCATTTGTAATGTATAAAACAAAATGTGATACTAAGTGGATGTTTGTCCTATGGGAAATCATGTGGCCACTTATTGCTGTATTTGTTACTACATGTGACCTTTGTACCAGAAGTCACTAAGTGGAAACGCAGCAAACAGACTCTGCGCCTGTTCTATACGCCTCTGACATCTCTCTGTTCCCATCATGCTAACGATGACTTATTCGATGATAAGACTGATTCGTCGCTTTAGACGAGTCAGCTAATTTAGTCATGGAATGATCATGATAGATATCTATTTATTCATTCATTTCTTACATTTTTTAAAAAGTTTGAATAGCTAATATTTTGATTATGAGGGAAGCAAAAGTGACAGATGGTAAAATAAAATAAAAATGATTCTGATAGACGGAGGGTTTCCCCGCTTTATGCAACAGCCAAGATGAGCAACAAGGCTTTTTTAAACTATAAAAAAAAAAATTATTATTTGATGCAAATGTAATGACATCATGTCTAACATGTCTTTCAATATTAGAGTAAATTATATTTCTAATTTTATTCTCTTCTATTTAGAAAATATTTTTCAATCCCACTGTAACACTTCTAGTGCTATTCTGCACTCAGACCACCAGGGGGAGCTGATTACTCACAGACCCCTAAGTTATCCATTTCTCAGCTGTGTGCAGGTGATTTAAAGGAATCAGGGGAATCACAGGAACAGTGGCACAATAACAGTATGAACGTGAATGAAATGAGACGAACAGAGCCAACATGGAGTTGGAGGAGTGAGTATCGGAGCCCTGGCCTGGGCCCGTCCTCCTCCTGTTGTCTCTGCTGCTGCCCCCCGTGTTTACACTGCAGCTCAATCATCTCACCGTGTGCGTGATAAGAGACGTACAGCCAACATGAACTAATGACAGCTTGTGTCAACACGGAGCCGTGGAGCTGTCATCTGCACACAGGCCGATTATAGACCAACCCCCACCCTCACCCCCTCTCCTATCTTTAATCACTGTTTTTCTTTGATCATCACCAACTCATGCTACTCGGTCTGTTTGACGTGGACTGTTACGTGAACATGTTGGACTCACACGCAGTCTTTACAGCGGGGGGGCGGGGGGGCGGGCAAACATATCAAATCGGCCCCGTCAGAGAGTCCAATGCGGACCTGTGAGGGGACTTGGCAAAGTGTGAAAATGACAGAAAACACTTTAAAGGTACAATGTGGAAGATTCGGTGACATCCAGTGGTGAGGTTGCATGTTGTATCCGTGTATCCACCCCCCCCCCCCGGAGAGGACCCGCTCCCCATGTAAATATACATTCATCGGTTCACCTCAGGGTAATGAGGGCAGAAAACACATTTAGGGGCATGTCATTTCATGAAAATGTCTGTATAATTGTTTTAGTAATATTTTCTTCAATATTAGTGACAAAAGTGACCCAAATCACTGCACCTTTAACTGCCATTTTTCGATATTGGAGGTTAAGTTTTATGCTCCAAAACAAAGGGAAAAATTGTTGTTGTTGTTGTTGTTGCGTGTAGGTTATAATGCTACGATTTCACTGGCCCCGCCCACTTACGATCAAATAAGGGCGTATGTGGCCCCTGAACTAACACACGGTTTGTTCACTGTTCTGAAACGTTCTCCTCTCTCCTCTCTCCTCCTCCCTTTCAGCTACATGAGTAATCTGGACCGCATCGCCGTCCAGGACTACATCCCCACCGAGCAGGACGTGCTGCGGGTTCGATTCCCCACCACGGGGATCCACGACTACTCCTTCACCATAAAGCCCATCACGCTCAGGTGGCCAAGCCTCCGCGTCTCAGAGGGACACATCTAATACGGCTCCATTGAAAGCAGAGGCTTTGTCCGTGTCGCCTGTGTTTGGATCACATTTCTCATCACCTGTGTGCAGAGCTGCTACCAGGAAGTGAGGTGTCACTGTGACCGGGCAGAGCCTTTGTTCCTCACGGGCTAAAAATAGGCCCCAACACAGAGGGGAGGGGTCAAGCTCATTGTAGTTCAGAGGCCACATTCAACCCAATTGGATCTCAAGAGGGCGGGACCATTATAATCACAGCATAATAACATATCAAACAAAAACAACTCCAAACTGTTCCCTTTGCTTTAGTGCAAACCCCCCCCCCCCCCCCCGTGCCGCCCCCCCCCCCCCCCCCCAAAAACATTCAGGCACTGTTCACGTTCAATGAAACCATCCTTTAACAAAACGTGACGAGCGAACTCATTTGCATAGCACATTTAGTCACAAGCATCTGTATTTGAACGCTACAGTGTTTCAATTTATGGTCAAAACAATCAAGATCTATAAATGATTGTAATATTACCTTCATTTTTTTTCACTTCACACTCATTGGGCCGGTTTTGGCCCGTTGGCCTCATGTCTTTCACCCCTGCTCTAACAGCTGAATGGACCAAAGTTTAAAACGTATAAGTTTCCAATTATAATGAATTTTTTTATTTTTGTTGTTATTTTTTCTTTTGTTTAGCTGAATACCGAGCAACTTCACTGATTCTTTACAAAGCCAGTCAAAATACTGACCGATGGCTTTGTGTGCTGTTTTGAACATGTGCATTTGTGAATGACTCGTCCCGTAATGACCCTGACTTGTCCTCTGCCGGGCTCCGGGGGCAGGATTGTGGACGTGGGCGGTCAGAAGTCGGAGCGTCGGAAGTGGATCCACTGCTTTGAAAATGTCATCTCGCTCATCTTCCTGGCCTCGCTCAGCGAGTACGACCAGGTCCTGGAGGAGAGAGAGGACATAGTAAGAACCTCTTGCCTCATCTTCCCACCTCCATACCTGCCCTCACATCTGCCATCAACCTACCTCCCCCTCTGTGACCTACCTGTGCCTCCACAAGCCCACTCATGTGTCCGTCCACCCACCAACCTGCACGTCGACGGACCCACAGCTAATGATTCCCAGCCCATCAACCCTGCAGATTCATAATTACGTGGCTGCAAACACTCCCACCTGCCGTCCTTCCTCCGTATATACGCGATATCCCCTCAGCTTCATCGCTACGTAGCTACTTAGCTACTCACCCACCTGCTTGCCTATAGCTGCGGATCCACGACACCCAGCACTGACGTACACTGACCTGCCCACGAACCTAGATACCCAGCTGCCCGACACACTTTGCCCCCAGCCGATCTTCCTGGCTTCCTTATGACCTCCACACCCACCGACTGTCTCACTCGTTTCCCACCCTTCCCCTACCTTCCCCTCCTACCTCCTCGCCCTCTGACCCACCTCCTCACTACCTGCGCACCCGCCTACCCTCCTATCCTAATATCAGTCGATTAGATCTTTATTGTCATTGCAACAAGTACAACAAAATTGGAGCAGCAATCCTTAAAAAGTGCAGAAGATCATAAATAAATGAATAAATAATACAGTTCTGCGCGCGCGTACACGCACGCACGCACGCACACACACACACACACACACACACACACACACACACACTCACTCTCACACAGTGTAATAAAAACATATAAATTGCATCGCACCAGTCCTGAGGCAGATTGTTTTAAATTATCTTTAGTGCGCAGATGGCTCTGGGATCAAAACTGTTTCTCAGTCTATTTTCTTGATTTGATCGTCCTGTAGCGCCCTCCTGAGGGCAAAAGTTCAAAAAGGTGGTCTCCAAGGTGTGTTGAGTTCACTACCTGTACCAACCACCTCATCATCTACCCACCTTCCTCCGTACGTCTGGCAATTCTCTATAACGTACAACTCGATGAAGAAAAGCAACTCGTTTGAAATGAGTAGTACTGACCATCCATTCATCCAGCCACCGCTCATCCTAACTGCAGTCATTCCGTCATCCACCACTAGGTCTCACCCTTGCACAAAAAAATGTCTCCTCCCCTTTCCTCACTCCACTGCCTCCCTCTACATTCTATCACTGAGCGCTGTTTCTCCCTCCATCACTTTTTACTCTGCCAACACAATCATTAAGCTCCACCCCCCCCCCCCT
>JAFBJT010110604.1:5445-15797 GCA_016785325.1 Chascanopsetta lugubris | reverse complement strand
CTCCCTCCTGCCCGTGCATCAATGCACACAGTCCACATGTGTACACACTTGAATGCACACTCACATGCAAATGAGTCACTCTCAGGTTCTTGTGTGCTTAATGATGTATTGCAGCCCATAGCCTGTGTTGTGTTCACAGCCCCCCCCCCCCCCCGCCCCCTCAACCCTCCACCTCTATCCTCTCTGCCTCTGTTACCCATGGCAACCACATGCGGACAGATACTGTGCCTCCTGAAAGCACCGCATCTACCCCCCTTCCCAGACCCCCAGGTGCTCATGTGTGAAAATATGTGTGGGACTGCAAGTGAATATTAGTGTGTGTGTGTGTGTGTGTGTGTGTGTGTGTGTGTGTGTGTAATGTGCTCGCTGTGTTGTACCATCAGCTTTAGCAGGGTGAAACAATGACTCATACTGGGTCAAGCTCCTTGATGTCAATTTAACCTTAACTCTAGCTCCGAGCAGCTCAGACCACTGGCTGTTATTTGTTGCTAATGCGGCCGTGTTCCTGTGTGCAGAGCACTGGACCTTCTCGCTGCCACTGCAACTACTCTTCATGTTAATTAGCCCACAATATAGAGAAATATGGCCAGCAGGAAATCTTTTAGTCGATCCAACGATTAGTCCGGTGACACAAAAACGCACCTGTCCCCATGTCAAAGTTGGGGTCGCATATTTTATTTAGTTAAAGGTGCAGCGTGTACGATTTGGGTCATTTTTGTTGCTTCTAAAAATATCACTAAACAATTACATACTGTCATTTTCATGACTTTATAATCACCTAATGTTTTGTTTTTTTCCATTACCCTTAAAGGAGCCCATTAATGTATATTGACATCAGGAGCAGGTCCCACACACTGCACCTTTGAAATTCCCCATCGGCCCTAAAAAGTATTCATGAGAGCCTGTTTTGTTTTCACACCAGCTGACAATAGTCTTTCACCTTTGATCACCATCTAGTGGCCAGCTGCAGTATTGCCCATCAAACCCAACTCCTGGAATAGGAGGCTGCACAGACTATAGTCAGCCTTTAGATTGGTCCTGATGACACTCATCCATACTTTCCTCATCCGCTGACATGGCTCATCACTTCCTCCCCTCACAGGAAGGAGGCAAGACTCCGAGGACGCCAAGAACTTCATCCGCAAGATGTACATGCTGCAGGCCAAGAGACACGACCCGCCGCCCGACCACAAAGGCAAACCGTCGCAGAGTGACCAGGCGCCGTCGTGCAAGACTCTTTATCCGCACTTCACCTGCGCCACCGACACCAACAACATCCGCAGGGTGTTCGACGACGTGAAGGACACGGTGCTGCTCAGGGTCCTCGGGGAGTACGGGATCCTGTGAACGTCGACGGGGACGAAGTCGTTGGTTCTCGTCCCTGGTCCCTGGACGCGAGGGCCTGGACCATCACAACCCATCATCTGTCCTCTGCTTGCCACATCACGGCCCGATGAAGGAATGGAGGGGGCTGAACTCAGAACGTGCACGTGCTGTGTATTGGGAGGAGACACAACAAACAAGACGTTTCCAAAGGGTGTGAGGGTCCAGTCCCTCCTCTCTTTTAAAAAAATTTTTTTTTTTTAAAGATGCTAAAGTTTGGGGTCGTGCAGTGACTGAATGGATCCCTAAATGAAGCCGGGGCGGAGATGTGCAGGGCTTACGAGTGGAGAGGAGACCACACACACACACACAAGCACACACACACACACACACACACACACACACTTTCATTACATAAGACCCAAACTACTGTGCTCTTTAGTCCCACACCGCTCCATTGTTGTTGTCCACACCAAACACTGACGAGCATCACCAACTATTGCAAATTTGTTTTGCACCATTTTGTGCCATAT
Organism: Chascanopsetta lugubris; assembly: GCA_016785325.1. NCBI lineage: Eukaryota > Metazoa > Chordata > Actinopteri > Pleuronectiformes > Bothidae > Chascanopsetta > Chascanopsetta lugubris. The sequence goes on along the minus strand of JAFBJT010110604.1, from coordinate 13,941 downwards.
TTACCAAATGGGCACATTTTGACTCGCACCCCAAATAGCAGCACTGCGTGTTTACTCCAAAACATGTTGGGACATTTTGGCCGTATTTGCCTTTTGTCTCTGCGCTCACGTCCACGGTCACATATTCCCGCTGGATCAGCCCGAGTGCTGCATCACTGCCCGACTCTGTCTTTGTGATTCATGTCCAAGAATCAACAAATCCACATTGATTCCAGTTCAGTCACACTAGTACTAACTCTTCCTATCTGCGTTCCACACGTCTGCTCTGCACCATATCTATTGTGCGGATATTATACCTATTGACCCCAGTGTCCCTTTATCTTGTCAGCCGCATTGTCAAAGTCCGTACACTGTTTTCTTTGTTAAATGATTTACTATGCATCTCACTCTGGATGTAATTTGGATGTAGGACTGTAGGGGACTGTGCCTGGCATAGATGCCATATACAGTGTTTTATCTCTTCCTTTAAGTTGAACCTATTCAGATAACTCCTTTGAAAATGAGCGACCTCTTAGATTTAGAATGATAGAAACACCGAAGGGCTTTTAGATCACTACATATCTTATTTTTACTCATAGTATATTTTTCAAAGAATCAAATAAATGGTGCGTGTTGGTGGGTCCCGAACCCAGACCAGTTGAGAACCACTGATTTAGAGAGACTTTACCACTTTAACTGGCTGCTCCCAGTGGCACATGCAGCGTCAGAGAGGGGTCAAAAGGTCAGCGTTTGAAAAGCGATTCCACACATAATGAGAACATGGCGGTGCAGATGAAGAACCTTGTAGAGCCGCCTTCATCCGTCTTTGTCCAAATGTTTGTTTTTCCCTCCCTCTGCCGGTCAAGACGTTAATAAACACACCTCATTCTAATCAATAGCATTAATTCAAGCACAAATCCCACTTGGTGGCTGACAGGTTTTCAAAGGTCACAAAGCGAGAGCGAGGAAACGGCTCGATTCACGCTGTTTTCAATCAACAATGTAGGAGAGGGGGGGGGGGGGGGGGGGGGGGGGGGGGGGGGGGGGGGGGTGAAAGTCCAGCCGGCCATGTTGTGCTTTGCTGGTTAAAGGGTAGAGAATATTAATATGAGGTGGCAGAGTGAACTCCTTGTGTGTCCTATTTATACACCAGCGAGTGGAGACGGGGACATTTGTGTCGGAGTTCTGTCCTCGTGTGCGTCACTAAGTGTCGAGTGTGTGTCGAGTGGAAAACGACAATGATGTGTCGTTAATGAACTGACCGTAATGGGAAGCTAATATTAGTTCACATTGTGTTTTGTTCTGTTTTATTGTACTCGCCTTTACATTGATATTGTTTACCAACAACACATAAACTGTGACTAGAGATTATGCTTGCTAGTGAACTACTATTGTTTTGTTTTTTTTGCAATTATATTTGTGTAGGATCAGGTGAGGGACTCAGGGTTTGTATTTTTTATTTTTTAGCCAACATTAAAAACAAGCATCGGAACATGCACTCATGTTCTCCTCTCTGTCTGTGTGTGATCTGTTTTCTCTTTGGTACAAAGACGGGTCAGAACCATAGACTGTATATAAAGATGGCGTCCGTGACGTCACCCGTTGGTTTCTGCAGAGTGCTTATGATGAAAATTGGGGGCGGGTCCCTTGTTGCCGTCTTGCCAAATCCTAACTCCTCCTACTTCCTCGTTCATCCAAAAACCGGCAAAGCGGTGGAACACACACACAGAGCTGTGGGTGGGCCTGTGGTGCCGTTGCCTTGTATGTAACAGGTCGGCCCAGGTGTCAGTCGAGAGGCCACGCCCTCAAATATGCGCAATTTCAAACTTCAAAAAAAAAAAAAAGGCAACTCCCAAACACAAAACCGAAGTTTGTACCAGGCTTTAAACACGTTTCATTCACCTCTGAAGTTGACCATTTTAACATGGGCGTCTATGGGGATTTGCTCCCTGTTGGAGTCAGCCCCCAGTGGTCACACTATGAACTGCACGTTTTTTCACTTCCCTATTGTGCCTCATCTGTCTGCACTGGAGGTCGGCCCTCGGTCAGAGCAGATTGGCTTGGCGCTGACGCGCAGGGAATTATGAAGCGGACTCCTCAGGTGATGAGGACGTGAGGCAGAAAGCAGGTGAGGGTGGCTCAGCCTCGTCACCATCACATGGTGGTTGTTTAACTTGTGGTATTGCTCCACTCTTCTGAGGAAAAGTAGTTCTTCGTGGCTGCAGAACAAACTGCATCATCAAGCAAGGTTCTGGGTGGAAGTGGGGTTGTGACACCGCACTGACGCATTAGGCAGAGTTATGTGTTACACAGAATGTGAGACACACACACACACACACACACACACACACACACACACACACACACACACACACACATTGTGTCTGGTATTGGCTGTAAGAGCTCTGAATGATGAGAACTATATGAGAACTTTTGCTGACTAAATGAAGACTCATTCAACTGATGTGTGTGTGCGCGCGCGCACTCACGCATGTGTGTATATGCTCGCATGTGTGTGTGTGTGTGTGTGTGTGTGTGTTTGTTTCCAAGAATCAAGTACGAATGAATTTAATATTACATGTAATGTGACACTGGCACCTGCACTTACAGATGAGCCTGAGAACATCCAATTAACACAAACATGCGAGTAACATAAAGGTGCAGTGTGTACGACACCTAGTGGCGCCACCTACACACTGCACCTTTAAAGCCTGTACGGGAGAACCTGCGGCAGCCGTCACTAATCATTCAAACCAAAATAGTTTGTCCGTTAGGAACAGTAAAAACCTACTGGTGCAAGAAAGCCACATGTGACCCCCCCCCCCCCCCCCGGGACCCCCCCCCCCCCCCGACCCCCCCACAGAAAACCTTGGTGTGCATGAGTTCGACTCCCCCAAGTGCTGAGTGACAGGTTGCATGTCTCGTGTGATCGTGGCCGTGGAGGCAGAGCCAAGGTTGTGTTGCACAGGTGGGCTCCTTTAAAGACATGTCTGCTTCCTGCGGTGTTGCTATGGAGTGTGTGTGTGGCCGATAAGAGCCGCTCAAAGCCTTTTCCATTTCAGACATGTCACCATAACCAGATACACACCTGCAGGCCACTTATCAAACCCCCCCCCCCCCCCCCCCCAATATACACAGATACATGTACAGATTGTCCCGCGACTGCAATCACAACAACAACATGTCGAGATTAGAGCGGCACAACAGAGCCACAATGAGGCTCCGGACAAAGGCAAAGCTAAGAATAGTCACAAAGACGTAACTGCTGCCGTCCCAGTTGTTTGTGATGTTTGGGTTAAAAATGACCACGTTATTATGAAACTCTCCTGTACCTTTTCACTGATGGAGGAGGAGGAGGTGAGGGGGGAGGGGGGGTGTTTTTGAAAACCACCACACAAACACACACAGAAGAGGATCACTCTGCTTGTGAGGACAGAAGAAGAAGAATGACTTTGCCAGCGTGAATCATCCATCGCTTTTCTCCCAAAACGACTTCAGCCTTCGTCACCGCGGGAAATTGTGGCCCGTCTTTACTTCCATGTGTGTTTGCAACACTCTGACAGGTTCACACCAGTGTTACTATAGGACTAGTTTGTTGTTTGTTCAAATTAAAATGAATAACTACACCGAAGTGATTAAACAAAGGAGTGTTATAATTAATGTTGTCCTCCAAGGCAGTGATTCTCAACTGGTGGGTTGCGACCCAAAAGTGGGTCACGGACCTTTGACTAGGAAAATACAAAGCTAAGAAAAAAAATCCTGTGCTTTTATTTTGAAGAGGATTTTTATGCATCGTAGTGTTGTTTATCCACACTCCCTAACTGTAGGTGGCAATGGTGCCCTGTAATGCTAATAGACAACCACCATTTCATCGCAAAGTTTGTTTACATAATGCTAATTGACCATGGTGAAACATAAGACACAAATGAAAAATGCATGTTCTTATATTGAGGACACATATGTCCATTATGCATTTATTCAATAATCGCAAATCTGAACAGTATTACAGTAATTACAAGACCCAGGAGGAAAAAGTCAGATACAGTAAGTTAAAACTAAAAAGGGGGAATGTGTAAGATTTCGTGACATCTACAGGTGAAGTTGTATGTATGTATTGTATACATACACTCCGCTCATTAGGAAATGTGAGATTTTCACAATAAAAGCATCAAACCACTCTTTCAACTATGCTGCTGTGAAATCTCATTTCCACTCAGGAGCTTTTGATCAGACAGAAGACCCCCTCCTCATGTCAATATATGGGAAAAGAGGGGGGGGGGGGGGGGGGGCTCATCGAAAGGTAATGGAAAAACGATAAAACATTTAGGTGATTATCAATTCATTAAAAAAGGTCAGTATGTAATTGTCTTGTGATATTTTTAAAAGTGACAAAAATGACTGAAATCTGACACACTGCACCTTTAAATGAGGGTGAAAGTGAAAGGACACTGAATCCACTGAGATCACTGATCTGTCGTGGGTATCACAGAATCATATCCTCATGATCTGACTGGGGGAGTGTTCACAGGCAGGATGAACATACACATGATCACTTTAATATGAATGTGCTTTATCACTGATTCAGCGTAGACTATCATATTGTTTTTCTAGCCTGAAATAACACGAGGATCCCAAATAACAACAGTTTTACTGTATATAAATAAATAAATAAAGTCAAATTGACCCATTCAGAGCCTGAGTGCATCACAATGAAAGACAAATAGAAGATGTAAAAACACAAAGCAACAGCCTGACACCTAAAATATATCTGAGGAAAAGGAAAAATAATAATGAGCTTCATTTGCGTCACACTTCACAACAAAGCTTCACAGAGGCTACAGGAAGCAACAACAGTTATTTGAGCAATAAGAGGAAAAAATAACAAACACCTCAATTCACAATGGTGACGTCGGGCTATGAAATGAGGCGAAAACAGGTTTTGTGTCAGCGCAGTGAGAGTCAGACTAGTTATGTGTGAAACCTCCATTAAACTAAACTCAGAAATAATCAGCCTCATAGGAACCAGGCTTTGGTTCTCCTGAGGTCTACAGGGCATAAAAAGAATCTTAGAAAATAAATAAACATTCTAAAATGATGACATGTTTTTAGCTTAAACTCATATACACGCACGCACGCACGCATGTATGCGCACACACACACACACACACACACACACACACACACACACACACACGTGCGCGCGCACACATACGTAGCTTCTTTGTTGTGGCTTGTGTAACAAAAATATATTTTCTAAAAATGTATATCCAATATATTGATATTCTACTTTTAAAAACATTCAATTCAACCACAACATTGCAATGTTCTACCCTGTAGTAAAATATTTAATAATATGAAATGCTGACGAAATTTGTGTTATTATCACGTGTTTAAATGTAGTGGATATTCAGAAATATATTCTCTATATATTGAACAAAATACACATTATTGCCACTTTCAATAAGTTGTGAAATATATTATGAATAACTAACGATCAAATGTAGTTCAAGATTCATGGTGCACATTTCTAATATTTTGCAATATACGCAAGAGGGAAAAATAATATAAATAAATACATAGAAAATATATGAATACAATGTTTTTTCTATATTATTTACATATAAATGACATTTTTATTGATATAAATATATTGATATGTATTGTCAAATGTTGCCCCTTTCAATTTTCTAATATATTACATACAATTGTCAATAGATTATGTTTTTGCTTGGTCATGGTTTCCATTCATTATGCATAGTGATTGGTTGAGTCATGGTTTTGTAACTCACGATAACAATGACTTCTTACATCTGACCTTTTTGGTCCCCATGAGATTTACTGGCTACTAATGTTGAAGAAAGTCCTAAAGGCCACACACACACACACACACACACACACACACACACACACACACACTCACACACACAAACACAAATACACGTACACACACACACACACTCTAGCGAAGTTTTGTAAAAGTGACTTCTTCTCTCCAGAGCGCCTCGTTCTCAGTGAGCTATCGGCTGTTTCCCCCATTACCGAGGCTGACCGCTGACACCGCATCAAATGGAAAGCACACACTCGCACAGTGAAGCCTGAGGGGGAGACACACTGGCCAGATATGAGACTCTGCTAAGCAGAGAGGTTTTGTCTCAGCGGCTCGTTCGTCTCCCTCAGGGAACACAGGGTCTGTCACAGAGCCACGCTTCAGTCTGTAAAATGTTTCTAAAGCTTGTAATAGATGGAATCTGAGGGGAGTCGCCGGGCTTTCAAAAGAGACGAAGAACATGAGGTGAGATGTGCGGAATATGGCTTTATTACTTTTTCTTTCAAAAAAAAAAAAGAAAAAGAAAAAGAGAAGTCTGTGGGTGAATAACAAGATATAATTTCTCTTTCAGTTCATGTACGACTGAAATGACACTGAGCAGAGTGCCGATCTCAAACGGCTCCTTTATGAAACCACTCTATATTCTATGTGCCTGCCTTATTTCTACTTTTAAAACACTCACATATTCAGAAATTGCACCGAATGATGAGAGCATTGAGGAGTTTTTGACATTTTAAAAGAAAGGCAAGCGTATGACTTAACGGAGATATCAATAAAAGCTGACCAGCCACCCTGCAATCCCACTTTTTCACCAGTAGAGTGAGACATGAGCCACTCAAAAATACAGCCTCTTTGGTCAACACGTTTACAAAGCTATCGTTACTTCCAGCATCAGATCACGTTGCATGGTTTTGGAAGCTGGTGCCAAGGATCCGCATCCTCGCGCAACACTGCCACCTGTTGTTGATGAATGGCAGCACCATCGTAAGGTCACATATACTGTACATACGGGCCCTTTACAGCTCCTAGATCCACTCAATTCAGCGCCTTCGCTTGTGTTTTCACAGCGGTCATGAGACGTGCAGTGTTATTTCAAAAAGGCTGGAAGAAGCTCACGCATCCCACCACGTCCCTGATTGGCTGATAATGAATAGATCATTAAATAAATGCCTAAGTCGACCCGAGCATTAGCATCTGTAACGACATCAACACCATCACAGCGATCCTTCACCATCGTTCAGCAGTCTCATCATTAACATGCTATAGTCCTATAGGCTTTCAGCTAAGACTTAAGCTTAAGTGCAAAGGTGTTGATGAAAACGCTTTTTCTCTTCTTAACTCTCAGAGTGAGTCGACACGGGAGTTTTAATCCAATGATCGCATCAGACATCCATCAGGACGTGCGCGGGCCACAGGGGACTCACCACTGGAACTGTATATTTACAGGTCCACTTGGAAACTCTTTATGGACGACTTCTGCCGCGTCATCAGTTTACGGACTCATTTTGGAGAAACAAATAAAAGGCGGCCACACATTAAAAACTGTAGCCGATACGTCCCACTCACCCGTCATCAGCCCTCTTGTGTGAACAAGGCTGGGCAACATTGTTTTCCAGAGGGAAAAACGGATTCAAAATAATTAAGACAAATGATGTAAATGCAGAATCTAATCATGCAGAATGTAAATTATGTAAACCACACAAATGTGGCCTGGATATCTTATTTTATTTATTTATTTATTTATTTTTCATCAATTGTTTTGTTGATTTGTTTTTCTTCCCGTTCCGGACGGAGGCATAATTTGCCCATGTGCCCTCATGTCATGGCTCTATCCTCTGCTTCGGTGATGAACACGTCTCTGTCTCGTTGGAGAGTCACAGTATTGAGAGGGCCATAGACATCAGACATCAAAATGAATGACTCCACCCTCAAAAGGTGCAGTGTGTAAGATTTAGTGACCTCCAGAGGTGAAGTTGCCTGTTGCATCCATCACCTCACCCTCACCCTTCTGAACATGCAGGAGAAGCTATGGTCGACTTCAGTTGTCGATAGAACTCAAAAGATGCTTAGTACATCCACTTTTACCATTGTAAAAAGATGACGGCCCCCATTGAGATGTAAATATGTAAATATTCATTAATGTCTCATTTTAGGGTTGGGGGGGGGGGGGGGAGAACATTCTGATGATAATACATTTATGAAAATGTCAGTATCTCATTGTTTTGTAACATTTTTAGAGGTGAAAAAATGCACAAAAATATCACACACTGCACCTTTAAAGAACAATTACAATAAGATGTTTACAAAACTCCCCAGAAATAAATAACCAATTGATGGACTAACTAGCAGATGCAAACGTGGCGGAAGTCATAATCTCACAGCTCAGTGAGCTAAGAATCCATTTGAACATGTGGAGAAATGTCGCCGTGACACGTTGCGCCCGGCAGTGGTTGCTAGGTTACCGCTGGTCAGTTGCTGTTAGACAGGAGTGGTTTGGCCAACAGTCAGATAACTTGCTAATGTAATTGTTGCTCTGCGAGCAGCTTGGATTTCATCTGCCGGATTGGCTCTTACGTTACCAAGTCCCAACTCGACCACTTCTCACCGCAGACTGGTTTGACTGGAAACCAGCAGCTGCCTCGCTGACTGGAGGACAGGGTCAGCAGCATGTGGACACACGTCCAGAGTAA